>WOXC01003643.1:0-144185 GCA_011680675.1 Gymnobelideus leadbeateri | reverse complement strand
TGTAAACCAGCAGAAGTACATAAGGGATGTATGAAAATCGTGGAGTGTAAACCAGCAGAAGTACATAAGGGGTGTAGGAAAATAGTGGGGTGTAAACCAGCAGAAGTACATAAGGGGTGTAGGAAAATAGTGGAGTGTAAACCAGCAGAAGTACATAAGGGGTGTAGGAAAATAGTGGGGTGTAAACCAGCAGAAGTACATAAGGGATGTATGAAAATCGTGGAGTGTAAACCAGCAGAAGTACATAAGGGGTGTAGGAAAATAGTGGGGTGTAAACCAGCAGAAGTACATAAGGGGTGTAGGAAAATAGTGGAGTGTAAACCAGCAGAAGTACATAAGGGGTGTAGGAAAATAGTGGAGTGTAAACCAGCAGAAGTACATAAGGGATGTAGGAAAATAGTGGAGTGTAAACCAGCAGAAGTACATAAGGGGTGTAGGAAAATAGTGGAGTGTAAACCAGCAGAAGTACATAAGGGGTGTAGGAAAATAGTGGGGTGTAAACCAGCAGAAGTAGAAAATAGTGGAGTGTAAACCAGCAGAAGTACAGGGTCATAAGGGGTGTAGGAAAATAGTGGAGTGTAAACCAGCAGAAGTACATAAGGGATGTATGAAAATAGTGGAGTGTAAACCAGCAGAAGTACATAAGGGATGTAGGAAAATAGTGGGGTGTAAACCAGCAGAAGTACATAAGGGGTGTAGGAAAATAGTGGAGTGTAAACCAGCAGAAGTACATAAGGGGTGTAGGAAAATAGTGGGGTGTAAACCAGCAGAAGTACATAAGGGATGTAGGAAAATAGTGGAGTGTAAACCAGCAGAAGTACATAAGGGGTGTAGGAAAATAGTGGAGTGTAAACCAGCAGAAGTACATAAGGGGTGTAGGAAAATAGTGGAGTGTAAACCAGCAGAAGTACATAAGGGGTGTAGGAAAATAGTGGAGTGTAAACCAGCAGAAGTACATAAGGGATGTAGGAAAATAGTGGAGTGTAAACCAGCAGAAGTACATAAGGGGTGTAGGAAAATAGTGGAGTGTAAACCAGCAGAAGTACATAAGGGGTGTAGGAAAATAGTGGAGTGTAAACCAGCAGAAGTACATAAGGGGTGTAGGAAAATAGTGGGGTGTAAACCAGCAGAAGTACATAAGGGATGTATGAAAATCGTGGAGTGTAAACCAGCAGAAGTACATAAGGGGTGTAGGAAAATAGTGGGGTGTAAACCAGCAGAAGTACATAAGGGGTGTAGGAAAATAGTGGAGTGTAAACCAGCAGAAGTACATAAGGGGTGTAGGAAAATAGTGGAGTGTAAACCAGCAGAAGTACATAAGGGGTGTAGGAAAATAGTGGAGTGTAAACCAGCAGAAATACATAAGGGGTGTATGAAAATCGTGGAGTGTAAACCAGCAGAAGTACATAAGGGGAGTAGGAAAATAGTGGAGTGTAAACCAGCAGAAGTACATAAGGGGTGTAGGAAAATAGTGGAGTGTAAACCAGCAGAAGTACATAAGGGGTGTAGGAAAATAGTGGAGTGTAAACCAGCAGAAGTACATAAGGGGTGTAGGAAAATAGTGGAGTGTAAACCAGCAGAAGTACATAAGGGGTGTAGGAAAATAGTGGAGTGTAAACCAGCAGAAGTACATAAGGGGTGTAGGAAAATCGTGGAGTGTAAACCAGCAGAAGTACATAAGGGGTGTAGGAAAATAGTGGAGTGTAAACCAGCAGAAGTACATAAGGGGTGTAGGAAAATAGTGGAGTGTAAACCAGCAGAAGTACATAAGGGGTGTATGAAAATCGTGGAGTGTAAACCAGCAGAAGTACATAAGGGGTGTAGGAAAATAGTGGAGTGTAAACCAGCAGAAGTACATAAGGGGTGTAGGAAAATCGTGGAGTGTAAACCAGCAGAAGTACATAAGGGGTGTAGGAAAATCGTGGAGTGTAAACCAGCAGAAGTACATAAGGGGTGTAGGAAAATAGTGGAGTGTAAACCAGCAGAAGTACATAAGGGGTGTAGGAAAATAGTGGAGTGTAAACCAGCAGAAGTACATAAGGGGTGTAGGAAAATAGTGGAGTGTAAACCAGCAGAAGTACATAAGGGGTGTAGGAAAATAGTGGAGTGTAAACCAGCAGAAGTACATAAGGGGTGTAGGAAAATAGTGGAGTGTAAACCAGCAGAAGTACATAAGGGGTGTAGGAAAATAGTGGAGTGTAAACCAGCAGAAGTACATAAGGGGTGTAGGAAAATAGTGGGTGTAAACCAGCAGAAGTACATAAGGGGTGTAGGAAAATAGTGGAGTGTAAACCAGCAGAAGTACATAAGGGGATGTATGAAAATCGTGGAGTGTAAACCAGCAGAAGTACATAAGGGGTGTAGGAAAATAGTGGAGTGTAAACCAGCAGAAGTACATAAGGGGTGTAGGAAAATAGTGGGGTGTAAACCAGCAGAAGTACATAAGGGATGTATGAAAATCGTGGAGTGTAAACCAGCAGAAGTACATAAGGGGTGTAGGAAAATAGTGGAGTGTAAACCAGCAGAAGTACATAAGGGGTGTAGGAAAATAGTGGAGTGTAAACCAGCAGAAGTACATAAGGGGAGTAGGAAAATAGTGGAGTGTAAACCAGCAGAAGTACATAAGGGGTGTAGGAAAATAGTGGAGTGTAAACCAGCAGAAGTACATAAGGGGTGTAGGAAAATCGTGGAGTGTAAACCAGCAGAAGTACATAAGGGGTGTAGGAAAATCGTGGAGTGTAAACCAGCAGAAGTACATAAGGGGTGTAGGAAAATAGTGGAGTGTAAACCAGCAGAAGTACATAAGGGGTGTAGGAAAATAGTGGAGTGTAAACCAGCAGAAGTACATAAGGGATGTATGAAAATCGTGGAGTGTAAACCAGCAGAAGTACATAAGGGGTGTAGGAAAATAGTGGAGTGTAAACCAGCAGAAGTACATAAGGGGTGTAGGAAAATAGTGGGGTGTAAACCAGCAGAAGTACATAAGGGGAGTAGGAAAATCGTGGAGTGTAAACCAGCAGAAGTACATAAGGGATGTAGGAAAATAGTGGAGTGTAAACCAGCAGAAGTACATAAGGGGTGTAGGAAAATAGTGGAGCATAGACTAGATAGGTAGGCTGAGGTGAGTTTAAAGAAAACTACCTGGTGAGGTAGTTTAAACTTCATACTGTAGTTGTAGTGTAAAGTAGGAAGTATTTAAACTATTGAGAGGCTTATGCAAAATAGTATTTCAGGATGTTCATTGTGGTGATAATTGTTCAAGGTTAACTAAAGGAGGAACGGCTTGGAGGCAGAAAGAGTTATGTTGTAACATGGGGTAACATGAAACTTTTTACAGCATTCTGTTTGTTGTTTCTTTCTTATCAAAATAAAAAATATATCAGGGATTTATTCCTAAAAGTAATATCCAGAGTATGTAATGAAGTACATACCCAGAGCCACTCCATTCTATCATATTTAGCATTTGACAGTATTAGACAATATTATTTGAAGTTTATAATGGTAACTGACTCACTGAGAGATTCTGAAGTTGTTTTTGAATCATAAAAAAAATTTTATGATTTTGGTGTCAAATAATATTTTACTATAGTCTGGTTCTTTGAAAATTAGTGATCTTGTATATGACATAAATTTCAGTTATTTAAAAGATTACAATCACTCAAACTTTAGTCACATTAAACTTTACAGAATGTGTCTGAGATACCTTACTCAGTATTGATTATAGATAAACATGATTTTACCATAGGCAAACTTTTAATACTAGTATTTCATTTCATACCTAAAAAAAGGAGAAGGGGCAGCCAGGTGGCTCAGTGAATAGAGCTCTGGCCCTGGAGTCAGGAGGACCTGAGTTAAAATCTGGCCTCAGACAGTTAACACTTACTAGCTGTGTGACCTTGGGCAAGTCACTTAATCCCAATTGCCCTACCTTCCCCCTTCCAGAAAGCAAAGAAAAAAGAAAGGAGAAATTAGATCTCTTACGCAAAAAAGTCTAATGAAGTCTCTAGTAATGCTAATTAACAACAAGAGAAAATTATTTTCGTTATTTTTTTCCTCTTTTCATCTCAGGTACTGCCTTTGTATACTGACTTCTCACATAAAAAAGACTAAACCAGAACTAGAAATTGTCCTGCAGAAGGTCCACGAGCTTCAAGGTACAATAACAGTGTGTTAGTGTCACCGTTTTGATGCATCTTTAATTTGCTATAAATCTTTCTGTGGAACTATGTCATTGGCACAAGAAAAAAGCTAAAATTATTTTTTAAATAACAGTAAATTATCGTAGTGTAATGCATATATATGGGAGGGAATTGGCTAGGAAAGGGGGAGGGCAGAGGTGGTGTTGCAGGCTGTATGCAGAAGGTAAAAACAATTTGTGTTCAGATAGTGTCGACTCTGTCAAAATATGATACTACTTTACTGCTCAAAATACAGGCTATGCTTTTCTCCAAATCTATCTTGTATAGAATTCTAGTGTGATTGATATTTTTGTTGCCTTTCTGGGTATGCTTGTATACATTTTTTTCTTCAGTGAGATTTCCTTTTAGGATGATGGTTAGCGTAGTGGCATATTAGCATAAAACTTAGTAGTAGCCCCAGCATAGTTATATTTGTCTTTTACTCGGTTGACTTGCATATTTTTAAATTATTATAGGAAATGCTCCATCTTCTCCCGATGCTGTGAGTGCAGAGGAAGCCTTAAAATACTTATTGCTTTTGGTGGATGTCAATGAATTGTATGACCATTCTTTAGGGACATATGACTTTGACTTGGTGCTAATGGTGGCTGAGAAGTCACAGAAGGTATGAATAATATCGATAATGTTTTTTTTTTTACATCTTTTTATCCCTTTTACCTTGATAGTTGTAGTTGAACTTTTATTCCCCAAAAAACTGATAAAGATGACAAAATTCAAGTTTTTCAAAATAGTAGATAAAATATCGTTACTGCTAAGTGAGCATATGCATGCTGTATGCCATTCTGGAAAAATGGAAAGGACGATTTCTTACTGTTCTCAGATTTTACTTGGATTAAATTATGGCTTCTTGTAAAGCTAATGTTTACTGATTCCTGAGGTAGTTTTTGCTTTTGTATATGAGCCAAAGACCTTGAGCAAAATTTACCCACATTTTTCTAACTTTTTCAAAGTACATAATAAATATACTCTACTTCTTTTTCCCAAGTTAAGTACAAATGGCCCGTTTATATTAAATGAGTGTGCTCTGCCAGGGAGGACCTAAATGAATTGCCCAGTAGCTCTGCATGGTGTAGAGTCATTGGAGAATCTAAAAGTTGGAAGGAAATCTTCAGGGACCATCACCTTAAAACCTGTGACTTCCAAAACTGCTTAAAGGCTTCCAGTGAGGTACATCCCATTCTCCCCATTCTCCAGTCCACCCTGTGGTAACCCAGTTCATTAGACATACCTAAAGCTTACCTCTTAGGCCATACCTAAAGCTTAAATTTTCTTCTCTGCAACTTCTAGTCATTGGTCCTCTGCAGGCAAGGATGGCAATAGCAGCCATCAGTTAAGTACCTGCTATATGCACTGTGGACACAGAGATGAAAGTGAATGCTTCTACCCTCAGAGTCTTTAAATATTTGAAAACAACTGTCATATTATCTCTGTCTTCTTTTTTCTGAGCTGATTATCCTCTGCTCCTTCACTCAGTCTTCATATGGAATATTCTTCAGTTCTTTCAACGCCCTGGTTGCTGTCTTCTGGACATGCTTTGCCTTTTCTGTGTCTTTCCTAAAACATGTTGCCCAGAGCTAAACATATGTGGCTTGACTAAAATAGTATACAGTGGAACTATTCATTATCCACCTCATACTAGCCATTACCTCTTTTAATGCAGCCTAGGATAGCAATAATTTTTAAATTAAGTAGCAAAGTGGATAAAGTTCAGGACTTGGAGTCAGGGAGATCTGAGTTCTGAGATCTGCGATCTGGGGTTCCTGCCCCAAATACTGCTTGCTTTGTGAGCCTAGGCACATTACTTAACCTCTTTTGGCCTCAGTTTCCTCATCTATAAATAATAGTAATAGTAGCACCTATTTCATAGGGTCATTGTGAGGATTAAAATGAGTTAACATATGTAAAGTGCTTTGAAAACCCTAAAGTACCACATAAATATCAATCATTATTAACTACCATCTCACACTGTTGCCTCATGTCGAGCTTGTGGTCTACTAATACCTTTAAATCTTTTTTCACACAAACTGTTGTTTAGCTTCACCTCTGTCCCCATATGCCTTTGTGAAGTGGAAGTTTTCAGCCCAGATAGAGAACTTTATATTTATCTAAGTTGAATTTCTTCTTCGTCAGTTCAGCTTATTATTCTATCATGTAGATTTTTTTGGATCCAGTTTTTGTCATCTAATTAGCTATTGCTCCAAGCTTCTTGTCTTCTTCAAATTTGACAGGTATTCCATCTGTGCCTTCATCTAAGTCATGAATAAAAATGTTGGACAGGATTGGGCCAAGCATAAGTTCCTTGCATATTATACTGCTTAGCTCTCTCCAAGTTGTCAGTGACCCATCAGTGAAAGCTCTTTGGATCTTGTCCTTCAGCCAAGTGAGATGACCTTGAGGAGAAGGGCCATAGAGGTTCATCAGATTTAGAGTTAATATAGAGGCTTGAGAAGTTATTTAGTCCAATCCACTCATTTTGCATATGAGGAAACTGTGAATAAGATATAATTAATTTAGATAAAATCATACAAGCAGTAAGAAACAGAGCCAGGACTTCAACCCAGATCCTAAATGGTCTATTGGAAAGAGTGTTGGACTTCGCGTCAGGGAGACCTGAGTTTAAATCTTGTCTCAGGTAGGGGCAAGTTATTTAACTCAGCTACACTTTCTTCATCTGCAAAATGTGAGTTATGATAGTATTTAACTCATAGAGTTTTTGTGAGAATCACACAGTATACATAAGCCACTTTGCAAACCTTTAAGGGCTCTATTTTTTTTTTAAGCAATTGGGGTTAAGTAACTTGCTCAAGGTTACACGGCTAGTCATTATTTATGTGTGGGTGCTCATTTTCTGAGGCTGGATTTGATCTCGGGTCATCCCAACTCCGAGGCCGGTGCTCTTACTCACTGCGCCACCTAGCCGCCCCTAAGGGCTCTATTAATGTTAGCTCTTTTATTATTATTATACTCTAAAATCAGTGCTCTTTCCACTAAACCATGCTGATTCCCCTGTCTTTTGTATAAATTTTCCATGGCTCCCTGTGTTTTTGGAGATTGGCATTCAGTTAATACTTGAGTAACAAATCTGAAGACTTGTTTAATGTGCACCTCTATATAAAAAAATCGGTTTATTTCATGTATAACATTTGAAAACAAAAGGAATATCATGAGAGAAATTATCTTTTATTAGTTTATAAAATAAGATATGAGACTGAGGTAGAGGTGAAATTTTAGTTAAATAGTAAAATGTGTTCTGCATGAAAAGTAAAAAGGTAGATGTTTGAAAAATTGAACCTAAATTGACTTGTATTATTTGATATTTAAGAGAAGTGAATATAGCAGTGTTATTTGGTTCTTTAGGATCCCAAAGAATATCTTCCATTTCTAAACACACTTAGAAAGATGGAAATCAATTATCAACGGTACACAATAGATAAACACTTGAAACGGTATGAAAAAGCCATTGGCCACCTCAGCAAATGTGGTAAGTCTGTGACAATATTTGTTATGTTTCTTTACTGTTTAGTTTTTTAAAAGATAACATTGATAAGAAAGTCATATGATGTAGATCATAATTCCTCCTATCTAAAATCTATATTATTTTCTGTATCTGCACATCTTATTTTAACCAGCTAAATATATTACTAAAATGTTGTTGCATGTAATTCAGGTTTTTAAAAATTGAATTATTTAAAATTAATTAGGGGACATTGGATACTTCAATTTTTTTTACTATAAATCTAATCATCATTAATAAAATGAAATGAACATACAACAAAGTCATATTCAAAACTAAGATTAATTATACTGTACATTCTTTAAAATAATTGAACAAATTAACAGAAGATAATAAATGAAAATTAAATGCATTTTCTATCTTCTTCCTAATCTTTCTTAAATTCTGTAGTTCTACTGTCTTTTAAAAAAAATAATTGCAAAATCTTGTCAGTTTATAGCTGAGACCTAGTTACTAAAAGAAATCATTTGTGATGAGGACCTGCACCAGAATGGTATCAGTGTCCAAGGAAATATTGCAAAGGTAGAATCAATAGGACTCAGCAACATACTTGATTTTTATTAAAAATAAATTTTTATATAAACTTAATAATAATAAATAGACTAGGGGCGGCTAGGTGGCGCAGTGAATAGAGCGCCGGCCCTGGAATCAGAAGGACCTGAGTTCGGAGCCGGCCTCCGACACTTAATCCATACAAACAAAAAAAAAACCTAGCCGTGTAACCTTGGGCAAGTTACTTAACCCCAATTGCCCTAAAGGGGTGGCTAGGAGGTGCAGTGAGTAAGAGCGTCGGCCTCGGAGTCGGGATGACCCGAGATCAGATCCGGCCTCAGAAAATGAGCACCCACACATAAATAATGACTAGCCGTGTAACCTTGAGCAAGTTACTTAACCCCAATTGCTTTAAAAATAATAATAATAATAAATAGACTAGACTATCAAATATACATTCCAAGCAAGGCATTAAACCAGTACAGAAACAAGCAGGGTAACAGAAAACTAACATGTTCATTCTCTGTCCCATCCAATTCTATCTAAAGTTTCACTCTTTTACTTTCTTCCTTTGTATGTATTTGTATCTGTGTGTGTATATGTATGTATGCATGCATACTTGGTATACAAACATAAACATACACATGTATGTATATATGTACGTGTGTAATCAATGTGTAATCACGTCTAGTTCCATTTATTTTGCTTTGTAATCTTTTATATGGGTTTTTCCCATTTTCCTTGTGTTCATATTCCCCCCCCCCGTTCACTCCCCTCTTTTTTTAAACAACATTCATGGTACTAACCCTAATTTATCCAGCCATTTTCTTTTCTTTTCTTTTTCTTTTTTGCTTTTTGGAGGGGGAAGGTAGGGCAGTTGGGGTTAAGTGAATTGCCTGAAGTCACATGGCTAGTTTTGTGTTAAGTGTCTGAGGCTGGATTTGAACTCAGGTCCTTCTGACTTCTGCACCACCTAGCCGCCCTATTCAGCCATTTTCTAATTGTTATGCATATTAGACTGTTTCCAGTTTTTTATTATTATAAATTATATAGCTGATGAATATTTTTGTATAGTGATGAAATTTTTTTTTAACTGAGGTGAATTTATGGCATTTTTAGAAAAATGTCCTGGTACAGAAATTAGAGGATCAAAAGATAGGATTTAGGGGGCGGCTAGGTGGCGCAGTGAATAGAGCGCCGGCCCTGGAATCAGAAGGACCTGAGTTCGGAGTCGGCCTCCGACACCTAATCCGCACAAACAAAAACCTAGCCGTGTAACCTTGGGCAAGTTACTTAACCCCAATTGCCCTAAAGGGGCGGCTAGGTAGCGCAGTGAGTAAGAGCGCCGGCCTCGGAGTTTGGATGACCCGAGATCAGATCCGGCCTCAGAAAATGAGCACCCACGCATAAATCAAATGACTAGCCGTGTAACCTTGAGCAAGTTACTTAACCCCAATTGCTTTTAAAAAAAAAAAAAAGATAGGATTTAAGATTCTCATATTTTGTCAAGTTGCTTTGTAAAATATTTGTATGGGTTTCATAAATTTTTTTCTTCTGGTGTTTTGATTTGCATTTCTCTGATTATTAGGAAATTTGAGCTTTGTTTCACATGGTTATTAATGGATTTATATTTTCTCCCTTGTAAATTGTCCGTTCATGTCCTTTCACTCCATTGAACATTTATTATTAGCCTTAAAGAGATATTTCAATTAAAGTTCAGATTCTTTATATTAGGTTTTCTTAGCACAGGACACTGCATCATTCTATTCAGTTTGATTATGAATGACTTCATAAAAGGTATTTGATTAAAAACTTCAAGTTTACTCATTCTTAAAGAGACTGAATTTCATTTAAAATGATATCTAAGAGCCAGTCAGAGAAACTGAATTTTTTTCATTTAATAGCTTTTTGTCATTTTTCAATATAAGTTTTAGCAGAAAAACAATATGAAAGCTAGTCTTGGGAAATCTGAAATAGCAATGCTGCTACACTACTGGATAGTCTCTGAAACTCCTTTAAGAGACTGTAGCAGCAAGCACCCCAAATATCCCCAGGGTGGCTGCCAACACAGGTTCTTAGATCTGCTTTTCTAAAGGAAAGCAGCTCAAAATGGGTTAACAAGCTTACTTTAATCAATCAGACATATCGTTTACCTAGTTCAGGGGAAAAAAAGGTCAGCACCCTGAACTTCAAAGTATACAGACAGAACTTACAAGACAGAGAAACAAACAGATCAAGCAGACAGGTTTCCAAACTGCCCAACCATTACATCAATACCAAATCACAGTTACCAGAGAGGGAAGCATCAACATCTGGGTTTTCAAAGCCCAGGGGCTCTCAATGGCTGCCCAGAGTCTCATCTGGTCAAATCACACAACACTTCTCAAAGTGAGCCCCAAAGCAAAGCCTCACATCAGGGATTATATAGCCTTCTCCTGGATCAGAGAATGTAACCACCCTCTTGACCCACTTGACCCACACAGTATCAAGGTGTGGGCATTCCTGAAAAACCAAGCCTCCTGCCACAGGCTCCATGTGACCACATTCAGCCTGTTAGGAGGCAGAGTATATTTTCAAATCAAAGAAGATTCTCAGAGTCACTTAAGCTAATCAAAGGGCCTGGGGCAGGGAAGATCTTTAAATTTGCATTTCCATTACAGAGACATGAGCAAAATGATGCAGAATTCTAGAACCTCTAGTTTAAGGGTTCTTAACCTGGACCTAGAACTGTACTTGTTTTAATTTTTTTAACTATATTTCAATATAATTGTTTTCCTTTGTAATTATACATATTATTTTACTTTACTCATTTAAAAGCATTATCCTGAGAAAGGGTTCATTGTCTTTACCAGTCTGCCAAAAGGGGTCATCCATATACACAAAAAAGTTAAGATCCTCTGTTCTAAAACTTGGGGCATTAGCCTGGGCTAATGAAAACCTTATTTAAGTTGTTAGGACTAATATGGAAGTTTTTGTGAAAGTCCCTTGTAAAGATTCAAAGAACACTTAATTTTACCCTACTCTTCTAATAATATATAATATATTAGAAACCCCCATACAGCAAAATTTGTTGAGTCATGATTGAAATATAATGCCATATCCTTTGAGCTATAAGAGCCCAGTCTACTCCTAAGTAGCAGGCTTCAGAAGTTTGCAAGTTTATAGAAAAAAAAGCTCCTTTTTTTGATGGGGTTATCTCACTACCTCTCTCCATGGTTACTTTTCCTTTGAGTAGCTCAAGTCATCACACTGGCAGGGATGAACAGCCTTCGACATCAGGGTAAAGGCAGTAGTTCCAAGGAATATAGTAGTAGCAAGTCACAATAACCATGTGAAAGAAGAAAATTTCTCCTAGAGAAGCAGCTGCCACTTTAATTGTACCCTGAAATAACTGGACCTGAAGCTTTCAGAAATGGCCATGGAAAAGTCATTGTAAGAACCTCTCAGAATTTGTTACCAGTTGCTGTTTGTATAATACTGAGGCAGTTCACTTATGGGCTCATCTATAATGGGTTAGTGTTTCATTTCTTTTTTTTCTTAAAGCAATTGGAGTTAAGTAACTTGCTCAAGGTTACATGGCTAGTCATTATTTATGTGTGGGTGCTCATTTTCTAAGGCCGGATTCGATCTCGGGTCATCCCAACACCGAGGCCGACATTCTTACTCACTGCGCCACCTAGCCGCCCCTAGTGTTTCATTTATAGAATAACTTTTGTGATTAAGCCAATCCTTTGTCATTGTTCAGTATTTCTTATTTATTCTGAACATGATCTTAAGGATGAGGCCTCATTTTTCTCTTTACCTAATTTGATCCCAGTTCATGGAAAAGCCAATTTTATTTTTTATTAATTCATTCAACAAACATTAATCACAGGTATGATTAATGAGCCCTTATTAAAGTACAAGTTTTAATAGCTTAACTGCAGTAAGACTTTTAGGATGCCTTATTTATATATATTTGTGTGTGTACATATGATGTATATACCTGTGTGTATATAACATACAAGTATATGATAATTGCAGTTCATATTATCCACACACATATATATATATGAAATTGAAATCTACATTCAGCATACTATCTTTCAGCTATGTATGAAGTAAACTTGTTTTACTCCAGTAAAATGAGGAGGTTAACAAAGTGGCAAATTTCAGTTCAGCAGAAGGAAGAATGACCTAGTAAATAGCTTTCCAACAGACTGGCCTTGAAGGTGGGTAGTGAGGACTGTAAATAGATGATAAATATCCACTTATCTCTCAGGGTTGTTCTAAATGGGATTACTCACTAATTGTGCAATTGAACTAGATGATTTCTTATAATCCTTCTAAATTCTGTATTTTATTTAATTCTATTTCCATAGGACCTGAGTATTTTCCAGAATGTTTAAACTTGATAAAGGACAAAAACTTATATAATGAAGCTCTGAAATTGTACCCATCAAATTCTCAACAATATAAGGTATGTGGTTTGTTATCCTGAGGCTTTGTTGAGTTTCATAGTAGTATTATTTAGACTAGTATTATATGCAATAACACTGTTCTTAACTTTTGAGGTTTATCTTCAAGCTATTTAGACATATTATCATCCTAAACAAATGATTGGTGAAAAAAATGTATGACTGAGTCAGCCTTTATTGGGGCTGTTTTATTGATGCTGGAGTTTTTGTAGTCTCATTTACCCTTAAATTCACTTTAGGATATCAGCAGCGTTTATGGGGAACACCTGAAGCAAAAGAATCTTTTTGAACAAGCAGGACTAATATTTGCACGCTCTGGTGCCTATGAGAAGGCCCTGGATGCTTTTGTGAACAGTGGCAGCTGGCAGCAAGCCTTCTGTATGGCAGCTCAGCTGAACTATACCAAAGACCAGTTGGCTGGCCTGGGCAGAACTCTGTCAGGTAAGACTTGATATTTATTTCACCAGTTCTGTGTAACCATTTTCTTTTTGTTATTTCTTTGACAGATTTGTATATTCTTAATTTTGTATGCCATGCTTTAAGGTAATTTACACAGCTATCAGTTAAGATTGGGAATGGTAGAATACCTAAATCCAGAATGATTCCAGACGGAGCTAGTTTTTAATTTTGGAGGTAAGAAGGTTGTAGATTGGGGCAGCTAGGTGGCACGGTGAGTAGAGCGCTGGCCTTGGAGTCAAAAGGACCTGAGTTCGGATCCAGCCTCAGACACTTAACGCACACACAAAACAAAAACCTAGCCATGTGACCTTGGGCAAGTTACTTAACCCCAATTGCCCTCCAAAAAGGCAAAAAAAAAAATTGAGAAGGTTGTAGATTATGGAGTAAATGGGGAAATGAAAGGCTCAGAATAAACAGGTTAAGAATTTACCCATTCTTTTTCCACGCTGCCCTGAAGAGGGTTCCATACAGCATTGTTCTCGGTTTCCATCGTAACTTTAAAGGGAAACTTTCACAATGTCCAGAGCCCTGGATGTCCTGCAGATGAAGGAGGAGGATGTCCTCAAGTTCCTGGCTGCAGGAACCCATCTGGGTAGCACTAATCTGAACTTCCAGATGGAACAGTATATCTACAAGAGAAAGAATGATGGCATCTACATCATTAATTTGAGGAGAAGTTGGGAAAAACTTCTGCTGGCAGCTCATGCCATTGTTGCTGTTGAAAACCCAGCCGATGTTAGTGTCATCTCATCCAGGAACACTGGCCAGAGAGATGTTTTGAAATTTGCTGCTGCCACTGGCACCACACCTATTGCTGGACGTTTCACACCGGGCACTTTCACTAACCAGATCCAGGCAGCTTTCAGGGAGCCTTGCCTCTTGGTGGTCACTGATCCTTGGGCAGATCACCAGGCTCTGACTGAAGCATCATATGTTAACCTCCCAGCCATTGCCCTGTGCAATACAGACTCCCCATTCGCTATGTGGACATTGCCATTCCATGTAACAACAAAGGAGCTCACTCCATGGGTCTGATGTGGTGGTTGCTGGCCCGTGAAGTCCTGTGGATGTGTGGTACCATCTCCCGGGAACACCCTCTGCGCCCATTCAGCAGTTCCCCACCGAAGATTGGAGTGCTCAGCTCGCTACTGAGGACTGGTCTGTGGCTCTTACTGCTCAGGCCACTGAGTCTGTAGGAACTACTACAGAGTGGTCTTAAAACCCAGATGCTCTAATAGTGTTGGAAAAATGCTGATTGAAAATAAACATTGGTTTTTTAACATTCAAAAAAAAAAAAAGAACTAGCCCATTTGTAATAAATAAATGGAGCCAGAGAGCTTCAAGGAACCCTTACTTACCATAACAACATAGAAGAGAGATCTTTTCAGCTCACTGTTTTGTCTACAACACTGGTTGGGAAGCACTGTTTTAGTCATACAGTAAACAGATACTTGAGTAGTAAAAAAATAGTGTTCCGTTTGTATTCTATAGTTCCCTATCTGCCAAATTCATCCCTGTATATCAGCCTCATATCTTTCCCTTCAGCCCCTACTTTAATCTTTCTACCCATCCACTCATCTACTTTTTTTTTATCATTTATTAGTTTTACATCCTTTTACTTGTATGTTTGTATATGTGAGTTTACATATTTCACTGGATCTGTGGACAATTTAACAACTGCCAAGTGCGGTAACCTGGCACCCTATAAATAAATCGTTATACATCTGGCTACAAAAATGAGCTTCTCTTATAGCCCTATTGGTAATTCTTTTTATATACACATTTTTTTTTTGGAGGGCAATTGGGGTTAAGTAACTTGCCCAAGGTCACACGGCTAGGTTTTTGTTTGTGTGTTAAGTGTCTGAGGCCGGATCCGAACTCAGGTCCTTCTGACTCCAGGGCCGACGCTCTACCCACTGCTCCACCTAGCTGCCCCTATATACACATTTTGAACTTAATTAATATATGAGTGAATTCTTGGTAGTATAGAATTGCAAGCCAAACAGCCAACAGATATAGAGTTCTAGAGTCAGATGGCTTCAAGAGTTCTTCAGTTTTTGCCACATCTTATTCTTATGTCATCTGGAAGAAGCATCAGTTTTCCTTAGACTCTATGTAGGAGAAAGATGACTTCCTTGCACCTCAGAGGAGATGACATTAAAATGCAGCTTGAACATTTCTGGTAGTAGACAGTAATCTTTTTCTCAAAGGGATAGAGATATTGTTGTGATAAGGCTTCTTTGTGGAAGAAGTTAGAGACACTGACTTACTTGTCTTTAGAGTATACAATATTGTAATACATCTTCCTTCCCCCACCTGCTGAAAATCCCTCTGTGTCCTATCTGGAAGCTTCTTCTCTAGTGATCCTAGGCATTATAAAATCCTTCTGTTCCCAGTTTTCTCCTGCTGTTTTATTCAGTTAGAGCCATAAAGGCCATCTTACATGAGCTCTTAAGTTAAAACAGTCCCAGGTAAACAGAGGTAAATATGCCTCTGCCAAATTCTCCTTGGGATCCTGGTAACCAGCTTTTTCCTAGGAATAAGAATTTTTTTTTTCACATGAAGCAAGAAGATAAAATTTTCAGCCATGTAGGGATTTAGGTAGGAAGATATTTCCTGATTTTTCCAAAAATGTTTTGCATGTCTAAGCGGCTGAGTGATTGGGAGACATTTCCTTGAAGACTTTGGCCTCCACATTTTGAGCATTTTCTTATTCTTCATGAACATTGGATTTCTTCCATCCAGATTCTCTATCCTTTGTTCATTTTCTCACTTTTAATTAGGTTCTGAAATTGATTCAGGTATTGTTTTTTATATTCCTTTTTCTGGCTTTTTCTCCTATTGTTGGTAGGTAAATAGAAGTAATTTTAATCTGAACTCATGCTGCAGATTAATATCTCAGTTCAGATGAACTGAAGAATTATTTTATTTAATTTTTTTTTTTTTGGCTTTTTGGAGTGCAGTTGGGGTTAAGTAACTTGGCCAAGGTCACACGGCTAAGTTTTTGTTTGTGTGTGTTAAGTGTCTGAGGCCGGATGCGAACTCAGGTCCTTCTGACTCCAGGGCCGACGCTCTACTCACTGTGCCACCTAGCCGCCCCTGAACTGTAAAATTTAAGTTGGTTCTCTGTTTTGCCACTTAAGTCTTTTCCTGCTGAAACAATAGCTAAATACTATAGCTATAGGTGGGGAAAGCAATCCACATTCCTTGGGAAAGTTCTAAAGTGTTTATGTTTGCATAATAAATACTTTGAGAGTAGATCATTTTGTGATCCGTGATATAATATATAAAAACCTTTTTCTTCAGAAAATGTTGTATCGATCTATTAAAATATAAAATCCCTTCTATCTTTTTGTTCCTCTGATTCATTGTGTGTCTGTGTTTAAGTAGTCAGTAAATTAGGTTACCCTTAATCAAATTAGCTATGTTTAGAATTTGTGTTTTTCTCATTTCTCTTCGTATTTGTTGTTTTTTAATACTGTACAAGATTGTCCTTAGTTTCATAAATCCTTGATAAAACACCATTGTAAAGAGGCATTTATTTGTGCACTACTAAATACTATTATAACTTTACTGGAGGGGTTTCTAATAGGTTTCTCTTGATAAATCATCTGTTAATAACATCCTTTTCTTACAGGAAAACTAGCAGAGCAAAGGAAACACAGTGATGCAGCCCTAGTTTTGGAGCAGTATGCTCAGGTAAAAAAACCTCTTGTATCATTCCTGTTAACTTCCTTCACCAAAAAGGGAGAAAAACATTCAGTCTATACCAATCTTAGTCAAGGAAGTAAAAAATTATTTTATGTCCTAATTTTCAGTCAGTGGACCTTTTCTTTTTGGGGGATATGTTGTAGCATTTTTCTTTAATATGCTAAACATGAAAGACTTCATATTTGGAAACCCAAAAATTTAATGTAATTTCTCTACATTACTGAAAATGCTTTATAGTAGTTGTTAGAGCAAAGGTCTACTTTGAAAAATGTACTTATATCTTATTTCTTTGCTAAGGAGTATCATTTTTATTTCTTTAATAGTTGTGCTTTTAACAATCACTTATTGACTAGGAAGTAAGGGAGAGTAAATTGTTATATAGGCAAATTGTAAGAGTAAATTGTTATATAGATAAATACTATCTAAAATATGTGATTTCACCACAAATCTCAAACTAATTCATCGGGGTGGCCCTCCCTACCTGCTTGTTCATTTTCTCTGTTTTCTTTTGCCTCATGCAGTTTCATGTAACCCCAGGTTTCCTATAATATACAACCAGATCAGGAGGGATAATTGAATATACATACGAGTTTATAGAGATAACCTCAAATAATTGATATTGATGAGATTACCATATTTGAAGTTATTTAGCTTTTATTTAGTGATTTATTTGGAGCAAACATTAAAAGGATAATTATCATGTGTTTAAATAAGATAATCATGTTCTTATGTGATCTCAGTTATTTTTTTATTCAATAAGGGTGATGAGAAAGGATGGTTGAAGCTTAAAAATCAGAAGGTATTAGAAGCAGTCAAGGGATGGTTGATTTGGAAACTATATACTACTTTTGTAGATCTGTATAATATGAAAAAAAAAAGTCCAAAAGGCATAGGGAAATTTTATGCTTCAGTAGTGTCGGGACACTGTATATGAAATCTGAGACTTGCAAATTAATAGATTGTTACTATCTTTCTTTTATTGAAAAGTGACAAGTCTGCTTTGCTGATGAACCAGAACATATTAAAACATGAAGGGCTTTTTTGTTGTTTTCTTTTTTAAGGTTAGGCCCTTAAGAGATATTTATCTCCATAAAATATGTCATTATTTACAAATTATTTTATTATCCAAAAAGATGGCACAGTGGATAGATCTGAACCCAGAGGTAGGAAGACGTGAGTTCAAATTTAGTGTTAGACACTTCCTAGTTGGGTTACCCTGGGCAAGTCACTTAACTTTTTTTGCCTCAGTTTCCTCATCTGTAAAATGGGCTAGAGAATGGCAAACACTACAGTACCTTTGACAAGAAAACTCCAAATCAGGTCATGAAGTTTCGAACACAACTAAAATGACTGAACAACAAAAGTTTCCATCGTTATCTCTTTTAATTAGATCTATTTTTGCTTTCACTTTGAGATCATGATTGCTACCTTTCCTTTTTTTTACTTCAGCTGAAGCATAAAAGATTTTGCTCCATCTCCTTATTTCATTTCTGTGTGTGTCTTTCTGTATCGGATGTGTCTCTTGTAGAAAAAAAAAGCGTTGAATTCTGGTTTCTAATCCTTTCTGCTTTCCATTTCTATTTTATAGGTGAATTCATTCCATTCACATTTGCAATTATGATTATTAACTATGTATTTCTTTCCATTCTATTTTCTTCCTTTTATCCTTCTGGTCTATCCCTTCTCAAAAGTTTGTTTTGCATCTGACCACTGCCCCTTTTAATGCACCTTCCTTTTTATCACCTCCCTCAACACTCATACACACACACCCCTTTCTGTTATCTCCTTAACCTCCCATTGTTTTGTTGGATAAGATAGATTTCTATATGCATCTGGGTGTGTACCTATATTCTGCCCTCTTTTAACCAATTCAGTGAGAGGAAGGTTCAAACATTGCCTACAATTCCCTTGTTTTCTATTCTATGGTAAAAGCTCTTCCTCACACACCTCCTTTATGTGAAATAATTTTCCTCATTCTACCTCTTCCTTCCTCCTTGTCCTGGTGCATCCCTTTCTCACTCTTTCAGTTTTTTTAAGATCATCCCAACCATAATTGACTCACATTCATGCCCTCTTATCTATGTAAACTCCTTCTAACGCTCTAATGATGATAAAATTCTTAGGAATTAGTAAGCAGTTTAACTTTATTAAGTCCCTTACGATTTCTCTTTCACATTTGCCTTTTTATTCTTCTCTTTATTCTTGTGTTTGAATATCAGATTTTCTATTCTTTTCATCAGAAATGCTTGAAAGTCCTCTATTTCATTGAATATCCATTTTCCACCCCCTGAAGGATTATATTGTTTTGCTGGATAGGTGATTCTTGGTTGTAATACTTTGGAATTACCCTTTGGAATATCGTATTCCAAATCCTCTGCTCCTTTAACATGGAAGCTGCTGTATCTTGTGTCATCCTGACTGTGACTCTATGGTATTTGAATAATTTCTTTCTAGCTGTTTGCAGCATTTTCCCTTGACCTGGAAGGTTTAGAATTTGGCTATAATATTCCTGGGTGTTTTCATTTTGGGATCTCTTTCAAGAAGTGATCAGTGGATTCTTTCAGTTTCTTTCTTACCCTCTGGATCTAAGATATTGGGGCAGTTTTTTCATGATTTTTTTGAAATATGATGTCAAGGGGCGGCTAGGTGGCGCAATGAGTAGAGCTTTGGCCCTGGAGTCAGAAGGACCTGAGTTCGGATCCGACCTCAGAACTTAACGCACACACAAACAAAAAACCTAGCCGGGTGACCTTGGACAAGTTACTTAACCCCAATTGCCCTCCAAAAAGCAAAAAAAAAAAAAGAGGCAAGGGAAAACTGTTACAATGTGGGGAAAGAACAGAAAGGCAAAAGGGAATGGGTCACAACCTTACTCTCACTGAATTTGGCTTAGGGAGGTAATGACATACACACTAAATAGGGTATCTCACCCTACAGGAGAGTAGCGGGGAAGAGGATGGGGGGGATGATGAAGGGGAGGGCAGGTTGGGTGGGAGGGAAGTTAGAAGCACACACTTTTGAAAAGGGACAGGGTCAAAGTAGAGAATAGAACAAGTAGGTGTCAGGATAGGATGGAGGGAAATATAGTCAGTCTTTCAAAATATATCCACTATGGAAATGTTTTGCATAGATACACATGTACAACCTACATTGAATTGCTTATATTCCCAGTAAGGGTGGGTGATGAGGGAGGAAGGGAAAGAATCTGGAATTCAAAGTTTTAAAATCAAATGTTAAAAATATATTATTATTATTTTACATGTAACTAGGAAATAAGATATACAGGCACTGGGGCATAAAAATCCATCTTGCACTATTGGGAAGTCGGCAGGGGAATGGGGGAGGATGTAGGAGAGAGCAGAATGGGGGAGGGGGTACTCAGTGGGATAGCCATTTTGGGGTGGTGGTTAGAAGAAATATGGGGAGAAAATTTGTAACTCAAAATCTTGTGGAAATGAATGATGCAAATGAAAAATAAACATAAGGGCGGCTAGGTGGCACAGTGAGTAAGAGCACCGGCCTCGGAGTTTGGATGACCCGAGATCAGATCCGGCCTCAGAAAATGAGCACCCACGCATAAATAATGACTAGCCGTGTAACCTTGAGCAAGTTACTTAACCCCAATTGTTTAAAATAAATAAATAAATAAATAAACATAAAATTGAATTAAAAAAAAAAACAAAAAACAGGAGTTGGCATAATGGTAAAAGAGAAGAACTCCTTAAAAAGAAGAATTGGCAAATAGAAAAAGAGATTCAAAAGCTCACTGAAGAAAATAATTCCTTAAAAATTAGAACTGGGCAAGTGGAAGCTAATGATTCCATGAAACTTCAAGAAACAACAAAACAAAGTAAAAAAAAAAATGGAAAAAAAGAGAAAATGTGAACAATCTCACTGGAAAAACAAATGGCTCATAAAATAGATCAAGGAGAGATAATTTAAGAATTAATGGACTACCTGAAAGCTGCGATAAAAAAAAAAAGCCTTGACATCATATTTCTTTTTTTTTTTTTTTGCTTTTTGGAGGGCAGTTGGGGTTAAGTAACTTGCCCAAGGTCACCTGGCTAGGTTTTTGTTTGTGTGTGTTAAGTGTCTGAGGCCGGATCCGAACTCAGGTCCTTCTGACTCCAGGGCCGACGCTCTATTCACTGCGCCACCTAGCCGCCCCGTCCCTTGCCTCTTCTGTATGAGATAATTTACCCCATTCTGTCTCTCCCCATCTCCTCTCATTATGTTCCTCTCTTACCTCTCAATTTCACCTTTTAAGTATCATCCCTTCCTATTCAATTGGTCCTGTGCCCTCTGTCTATGTATACCTGTACACATATATACACACACTCACATATGTATTCATATGCCCATATACCCTCCTATATAGACATATATATGTGCATTCACATATGTGTGTATACATACATATATATATACACACACACATTTATATTCCTTTGCTTATAGCTGTTTTCAAGTTAATTGTTTTCTTTTGAGTTTGTGTCTTAGTCTTCACCTGCCACCATAATATCTTTTTATTGTCAAGTTCTTTGTTGCTTTCTCATTTTTTCCAGCCTATTTCTTGCCTTTCAGCTTTGTGTTAAAGTTTAAGTCTGGGGGCGGCTAGGTGGTGCAGTGAATAGAGCGCTGGCTCTGGAGTCAGAAGGACCTGAGTTCGGATCCGGCCTCAGACACTTAACACACAAACAGAAACCTAGCCGTGTGACCTTGGCCAAGTTACTTAACCCCAACTGCCCTCCAAAAACCAAAAAATAAAAACATAAAGTTTAAGTCTGCTCACTTGGTGGTGGGGGATGCACTGTCCCATGCTTCATGCTTTTTTGTACTGCTTTTTCAGAGTTAGTTCTGGGGGGGGTCTGCAAGTTTTTGGTGTTTCCAGTGTGTTGTAATCCAGGGAGAGGTGTGATTACCTCTCCTGACCTGTGCTCTGCTGTTAACCCTGCAGCTCCTAGCTGTTCCACTAGTGCTCCTCTTGACCCTGAGACTGTCACTAGGTCCCCTGCTCTTCTATGACCACAAGCACTAGTGCTCCTTTCTGCTGTGGAACTGCACCCCGGGCCCCTGTTCCCTTGTGACTGACCACATACGTTCCTCCCCACTTTGGAACTGCAACCCAGAACTATTTATTGACAATAGAATTGCCAGTCAGCACTAACTGTACCCAGTGCCAACAGAGAGTCCCCTGTAATCTCTTTCTGACCAGCTGTCTGATAGCCTTACTGTCTCTAGACTGAGAGCTCTTGAAACCACTATCACTGCTTCTTCCAAGGTCCACCACTGGTGTTGCCCTCTGGCCTGCTGTCTGGGCTGGCCCCCACCCAGTGACACAGACTTCTGCCAACCTCCTAAGTTGTTTTAGGGTGGAAAATGTTTCACTCTTACCTTTTATTGACTCTACCACTCCAGAATTTGACTTGAGGCATTATTTTAAAGTTGCTTGAGAAAGTTTGGTTGGTTTGTTGCTGTTACTCTGCCATCTTGGCTCAACCCAAGAAAAACTTTTAAGAAGCATTTCAGCCAAAGCAACCAACTTAACTTTGTCTGATAACATATGCAATATTCCATATCCATTTATCCTCTACAGAAAAGGTACAAAAAACCTCATCTTTGGAGTCAAGCTTGGTCATTATAATTAGTGTAGAGTTGCATGAATTGAATGTTGAAATCTTCTAGGATGGTTGTAGGGGAGAAGGTAGTGAGGAAAGCTAAATGTCCATAGCTAAAGTCATTGAGAATGGAAAGAGATTATATAGCAGCAGCTATCAAAACCATTTGGTTAAAAAATTGAGAGGTAGATCAGTGGAAAACACTAGACTAGGAAGAAGCTGAACCAGTGAAACTTAATAACCCAATGTTCAATAAACCCTAAAATATAAATTACTTTGGAAAGAACTCCATATTTGATTAAAAAAAAAAAACTTATGGGAAAATGGGAAAGCAGTCTGATAGAAATTAGCTTTAGACTCCCTCTTATACTGTATTCCACAGTTCAAAATGGATATATAGAGGGTAGCTAGGTGGTGCAGTGAGTAGAGCCTCAGCCCTGGAGTTAGAAGGACCTGGGTTCGGATCCGACCTCAGACACTTAATGCACACACAAACAAAAACCTAGCTGTGTGACCTTGGGCAAGTTACTTAACCCCAATTGCCCTCCAAAAA
Organism: Gymnobelideus leadbeateri; assembly: GCA_011680675.1. NCBI lineage: Eukaryota > Metazoa > Chordata > Mammalia > Diprotodontia > Petauridae > Gymnobelideus > Gymnobelideus leadbeateri. The sequence goes on along the minus strand of WOXC01003643.1, from coordinate 121,182 downwards.
AAAAAAATCTCCCAAAATGGATATATTAAAGGTCATACCATAAAAAAAAATTAGAAGAGACAGATTATATGCTTTTTTTTCTGCTGTAAGCAGATGTATTCTTAAAAATAATTAGAAATAAGAGATACTTACAAAAGATACTATAGATACAGATTTTAATTACCTAAAATTGAGAATGTTTTACATAAAAAAATTAACGTGTCTAGGTTAAGAAAGGAAGTACTGGTCCAGTGGGGGGAAAAATCTTTTTATCAGATTTCCCAGATCAAGATTTGGTATCCAAAATATATAGACTACTTAGATATATGTATATATAGATACATATATCTGTATCAGGTATCCCAAAAATCTTATTGAAGTTTTTATCTTTAATAACTTTGTGCCCTCTTCTTGAAGCTTTAATATTTTAAAACTTCGAAAAAAGTTTTAAGCCTTTTGGAAAACCCTGTATATAATATAAGACCAAACGCATCCCACAATAGATAATTGGGACGGGGTTTGAGAGGGAATACCGAGAGACATTTTAGCAATGTAAAAACAAAAGATATCAGTAAGAAAATGCTTCTTAAAAAGAAAATAGTAGGTGAACATACTGGTGGGGTCAATCAGTAGACAAAAAACGACAGAAAAAGGTTCATATAAATGAATAGTATGGCCTTAAAAAGAGGGGCGGGTGTTGATCTACTGTAGAACCGTGATTTAAGTTTACGTAAATACGATTCATAGCTCTCTTTTCTGGAATGCGTCTGTAACTTTCAGGCACGCCTATAACATGTCAGCTTAGCTGAAGAAGTAGGGAGAGAGCACAGGACTTAGAGCCAGAAGACCTGATTCAAATCCTTCCTTTGCCATGGAACTAGATAAGTAACTTTGAGGATAACCTTCCCCCTCCTTGGACCTACCTCCTCAAATGAAGTGACTAGGTCATCTTTACAGCCCCATCTAATTCTAACATTTTGTGATTCTAGCTTCCAATGTTAGAATACCATAGTTATATGTAACTTGGATTTCTTTCCAAAATGTCTAGCGTGATATATTAGAAAGAGCATTAAATTTTGAACCAAGAAATGTAGACTCTAATCCTGGCCCTGCTGATTAATAGCTATGTGACCTCAGATAAAACAATTAATCTCTTAGCCTCAGTTTACTCACTGTGAAATGAAAGCATGATATTTACATTCTCTTCCTCACCAAGTTTAAGGATCTAAAATGCTTTATAAACTGTAAGTGTCACATATTACGATTATTGCTTTCATGTAACATTCTGTTGTTCATCCTTACCGTGGTTGGGGTAAATTTTAGTAAATATCATTGTGCAGTTGGAGAAGTGTGAATCAAATCAGGGTGAGCCAGTAGGTGATCTGGAAGTGAAATGCAGCACTTTGCTTCCTAATGCCATGTGCTCCCTCCCAAACCAGTGTTCTTTGTGTTCTCTCCTTTTTCTCAGCAAGTACACAGAAAACAATTTACGTACCATTTAAGATAATAAAAAGTAGTAAGAACACCAGTTTATGTTGTCCTTTAAATGGGTATAGAGGCTGATCTGGCTTGATTGTAGAGTTTTGACAATTTCTTAATTTTACTTATTTTAACATTTTTGAAACCTATTGAATGTTGAAGATTATGCATAAATTATTACCTTGCCTTTTATTTCCCTCTCAGGACTATGAAGAAGCTGTGCTATTGCTGTTAGAAGGGGCTAATTGGGAAGAAGCATTAAGACTGGTAAGAGCTGTTGTTTTGATGAGTATTGAGTTAAGTAGTAAAAATGGAAAGAAAGTCACCTAAAGACTTTAATCTGCTGGTGGCAACTAGTGAGCTCATGCTCTTAGTCTGAGGGTCCAAGGAAATATATTTAGATGAGACTTACAATTTTTGTTCTTTCATTATAAGTATTGAAATGAACCCAGCCCTAATGTAACATATATTTATATTTGGTCTGAAATGAGTAAACTTTGCTTTTCTTAGCTTTTATTGAACTCAGTACTCCAAACTGCCAGTTAATAATTCACTGGGCAAGATATTCACTTTCTAAAATGAGCTATTCCTAACGAACATTTATTTATCATCGGAAGAGGTCTCTTCAAATTGTTCCTATTATTATTGTTGAATTTTTGCTTTTAGGTTTACAAATATGGCAGGCTTGACATCATAGAGACAAATATTAAACCTTCCATTTTAGAAGGTGAGTATTTTATTTGTTAAATGGGGACTCATGCTTTAGAATGTCAGGGAAAGAGAATAAAAGGTCCTGACCATTATCTTTTCCAGTGCTGTCACACTCTGGAGAATGGAGCTAGGCAGCACAGCAGATAGAGCATTGGACCTTGGAGTCAGGAAGACCTGAGCTCAAATTCAACTCTGTCCTCAGACACTTACTAGCTGTGCGACCCTTGGCGTGTCAGTTTACTTATTTGTAAAATGGGGGTGATAATAGTGCCTACCTCCCAGGGCTTGTTATGAGGATAAGATGAGTTAATCTTTGTAAAGCGCTGGGCCAGCCTTAAAGCTACACAGAGTGTTTCAAAAGTGCCAGAACCATAATTATATATACTAGTCTTATATATCTGGTGGCTTTTTTCCGATCCCTATCCTCCTTGACTTGTTTGCATCATTTAGAATTGTTGGCCCTCCTTGAAGTCTTCCCCTTCCTTGATTTTCGAGATGTCGCACTCTACTAGTTCTCCAACTTTGATGCCTCATTCTTCTGTTACTTTCACTGATTTCTCTTCTTGATGCCCTAAGAAAACTTTTCTCACCAAGATTTGGTCAGGTGATAAAATTATCTCCCTATTTTTAATTTCCTGTATTGATTTTAGTGCTTTATTAACCATGATACTGCTTCACAGACCAGATGTTGGACCCTCACCTTCCTTTTTTTCCAAATAAATTGTAGGATATGTAGTATATTCGCTAGTGAAAATTTTGCTATCTTGGTTAGAAAACTTTTGAGACTCTTCTTCCTTCCTGGGTTTGTTTGGTTTTTTTACTCTTTACCTCTTTGCCTTTAAAAACCATTCCATTTTACTACTCAGCCCAAAAAAACCACATGGTGTTTATGGACTCTCAGACAGCCATTTTCAACCGCCACAGAAAGCGTTTATTGGTGGTTCGAGAGTTGAAGGAACAAGTGCAACAAGGGAATCTAGGTAAGCGCTACGTGATTTAATTTGCATAATAGTAAGGCACAGGGTGAGCAAAAACTTATTCTGTCATTGCACATTGCTTTTCATGGTAATATTAGAAAAATAACTTTAGTTATAGTGAATCTTACATGGTCTTATTTAATCTTAAAGTGAACTTTTGTGACTTTGGCTTATTTTCTCATTATGTATTTTCCCTATCAAATTTACCATACCCTGTTAAATTAAAATATTTATAAGGGAAACTCAGAAGGGAATAAGTGTTTTTGTATATCTTTAAATATGAATGAAGAAAATTTTGTTTATCCCTTTTTTTTTTTTTTAACAGATGATGACATGCCAAATGGCCAGGAATCAGACCTCTTCTCTGAAACCAGCAGTCTGAGTGGTAGTGACATGACTAGCAGATACTCTCATAGCAACTCCAGGATATCTGCGTATGTATACTGATTATTAATCAGCCTACCATATTCCTAGCACTGTCCTCTTCATACTATGCAGCATGCAGTAGTGGAAAGAGCCCTGCTTTTAGAAGTAGAAAGCCTGGTTCTGCCGTTAATTTGCTATCTGGTCTTGGGGAAGTCACCCATTGCTTCCAGGCCTCAGTTTCCTTATCTGTAAAATAAGATGTTAGGACTGGATAGTATTTAAACTCAATCTGAATGATAATGCGAGCTTATTAATGCAGCCAGGTCCCCTCATATCATATATTCAGCTATTATTGTGGGACTTAATTTCCCATTAGTTTCAAATTTCTTTTGAATTTTGTTTGATAGAGGGGAACAAAGCAAAATTGTAGTTGTTACTTCTGCCTTTTCTTCATCATTCCTGTTATTGTTGTCCACTCAAAGATCACCACTTTGTTCTCCCAGGACAGATAAAAAGTCCTTAGCATTCATTTCAAACTTCTGTTGGATGAATTTAAATATTCTGGTAGTATTTTATGGGACCTCCATTTACATTCATCTACAGTTACTTGACCTTGCTTCAGTTTGCTTAGTCAATAAATTCTCCCCTGTTAAGAAACTCGAGTCCTTTAGTTATCTCCCCCTTATGGGCAATGTTGGAATCATATTTGTTTGTCTCATCAGAAATTCTTCCTTGAGAGCATCCCATCCCTTTTAAACTAACTTCCCTGGTAGAATCATAGGCCTCTAGATAAGATCTGTCTTTTTTGTGAAATCTGATCTCCCTGAGCCTAGGATTTGTGTTGGATTGTGCCTAGTCTCCTCCTTTTATCTATTACAGATGATATGATTGTGTAGCCACTTCTCCCCCCAAAGTGTCATCATTTCTAGTTTCAGAGCTCCTGACGTGTGTGTGTGTGTGTGTGTGTGTGTGTGTGTGTGTGTGTGTGTGTGTGTGTGTGTGTGTGTGTGTGTATCCAAACACAAAAGAATTCTGACTTTAAGGGAGGCAACAAGATGCACAGGACCTGAGTTTGAATTTGCCCTGCCACATACTCTTTGTGTAACTTCAAGCAAATCACTAAACTTTTCTTGCCTTCAATTTCTTTTTTTCTTTTTCTTTATTTTTTTTTGCTTTTTGGAGGGCAGTTGGGGTTAAGTGACTTGCCCAAGTCACTTAACAACTAGTTTTTGTGTTAAGTGTCTGAGGCCAGATTTGAACTCAGATCCTCCTGACTCCAGGGCCAGTGCTCTATTCACTGCGCCACCTTGCCGCCCCATCTTGCCCTCAATTTCATCATCCCAGTGAAGAATCTGGACTAGATGACTTTAAGGTCTTGTCCAATTCTAAATCTACCCCAAATTTAAATCTCCTTTAGGCAATTTCTTCCTTAATAATAGGTCTCAGTCATTTATGGCTTGATCACTACCATCCTACTCCTCATAGGTTTGCTGATTCTCCCTTAAGAAATTCTCCTTTTTGAAACTAATTTTCAAATCTAATAGGAGATCCTCCAAGAATCGTCGAAAAGCAGAGAGAAAGAAGCACAGCCTGAAAGAGGGCAGTCCACTTGAAGACCTAGCCCTTTTGGAAGCCCTGGGAGAAGTGGTGAACAGCACTGAAAAACTGAAAGGTGTGTCCTCGATGCTCACGTGCCACATATGTTCATGTAGAAATTGCTCCTTAGCAGGAAAGCACTTCATTTTGCTGGACAGACTTACTGGCTGACAGGAAGCTAGTAATGGGTACAATGTCCTAGCCATAAGAAGTAGGAGGTTTTGAACAAAAAAGGAGCCATTTATGTTGCCCTTATGAAATGGCCCTGCCTTTGGAGTTAACATAATGCATGGGAAATGAACACTCCAGAGCAATGAAGACGTCCCCCTAGATTCCCACAGGGAGCAATCAAACTGGAATTCTTAACACTGAATTAAAGGAAATCAGTGGAAGGGTAGATTAAGCCACAGTATGGCTGTTTCCCATGGAGTAGAACCACTGAAAACTGTGGTTTGATGTTTGGAGGAGAGAAATATGTAAGGATTACAGCTGTAGTGCATATTGTCTGTATTCCTTTTGGGGAAAAAAAGTGTATGTGACCCCTTCAGTAATGTTGAAGGGATTGAGGATGCAGTTACTTATTTTTAGGTCCTGATGACGTCTCAAATTTATTCTCCCTAGATGAGGTTTACCAGCTTTTAAAAGTACTCTTTCTCTTTGAGTATGATAAACAAGCAAGAGAGTTACAGAAAATGTTGGAGGATACTTTGCAGCTGATGGAAAGTTCACTCCCAGAAATTTGGACCTCCTCCCGCCAGCAGAATCCAACTATTCCTGTAAGTTTTCTCTAACTTGATTCTCAGAGAGTACTTAATTCATATATTGCATTGCTTTGCTTTTAGACTTTCATTTTACAAATAAGGGGACTTATGATTGGTTTTGTTTTGTTTTGTTTTCTGAGTTACCAAAAACAAATTTCCTTGGATTTTTTTTATTGGTAAACCGACTGGTAAACAAAATAAAAACCCAAAAAATTTTAGCTAAGACAACTCAATAAAAAGGGACAGAATGATGAATTCCCTCACCTATAAAAGATGGTTTAAAAAATGAACAAAAATGGGATGCATGAATACGATAATCTCTGAGACTTAAGAACTTTCTGGTTTTCTAATTATCTTGACACATTTTACTTCATTTGATCCTCATGTACCTACTCTACCTACCTCAAAGGGTTTATATATACCATTTGAGGTAGGAGTATATACCCTTTGAGGTCGGTAGAGTTATTACCTTACAAATTAGAAAATTAAGCCTGAAAAAAAAAGGTTAAATAAATAACTTGTCTGGAACATACAGTGAGTCTTTTAATTCTAATACAAATTTAATAGACATCATCCTGAATATTTCCAAAAAGAAAAAGAACGTTGTATGTAAGTCCAAGATTGATCATAGCATTTCACAGAATCACAGAATTTGAGAGTTGGAGGGGATTGTCTTGTTAAAATCTTACCCAAAAGAAATCCCCCACTGTAAACATACCAGACATGTGGTCATCCAGCCCCAGCTTGAAGACCTCCAAGGAAGAGGAACTTATCAGCTTTAGAGGTAGCCCATTTGATTTTTGGGCAGTTCTAATATCGTGAAGTTTTCCCTGACTTTAAGGCAGAATTTGTCTCTTTGCAACTCCCACCCATTGCCCTTTGGAGCCCAGCAAAGTAAGTCTGATGCTTCTTCCACATGACAGCCCTTTAAATTTTTTAACACAATTATCACATGATCCTTGAGTCTTTTCTTTTCCAGGCTAAAGTTTTCTAGTTCCTTCAACATGATGTACAGGGAGTCCCAAAAATCTTGGTGCAGTTTTAAGCTAAGTTTAATTTAAAGCTAAACTGAAAACTGTACTGAGACTTTTGGGACCCTCTGTAGACTCAAGATGATCATTCATTATCCTGGTTGTTACCCTATGAACAGTATTCTACTTATCAGTGTGCCTCATTTGTGATTCCCAGAATTGGACCTAGTATTCCAGCTGAGGTCTGAAGATGGCCTCTTGACTTTAGATAGCCTTTATGGTTGTTTTTATTTACATTATTATTAGTCTTTTGGTATATATTTGCTTGATTTTCCTTTCTTCGTGCTGCAGTAGGAGGTTGTGAAATAAGCCTCCTCATGTGTCTCTGAATTCCTCATATTCATCATTGCATGGTGGAGGTGAGGTAGGGATGGTGCAGACCTATGATGTCTTTGGTAGAGTAGGTCAAGCAACTGTTCTGCAACTTTTGGTCTTAGGGAATTGCGTGGGGCACTCAGAGGCTAAGCTATTTGCCCCTGGCACAAAGTATGTACCCAAGGTGGGCCTTGAACAGGTTCTTCCTTACTCTGAGATCAGCACTTTATTCCCTTTGCTATGCTGCCTCACTAGGCCATGGAAATGACAGAACACTTATGTTTTTGTTATTAACTCTAATGTAGCATTACTTTGGGTGCATGTTTACATACATAGGATTCAGATCCCCAAAATCAAAGCTTTTTCCTTTAATAAGGAAGAATTGAAAGGTCTAAATAAAGACATTTGTAGGAGTTCACACATTCTTATTCCTCTGAATGTGTGGTTATGCTGGCAGAATGTGTTGGAGAAGCCGTGTCTTCATTCATCTAGTGGATCCTTTGAATACTATGGACAGCTTGCATCCACGACAAAAAAATTTCTTCTTGAATCTGCTGCCAATAACATTTCTGTTTTCTGCTTAGGTTATGGGTCCCAATTCAACTGCAAACAGCATCATGGCTTCTTATCGACAACAAAAGGCTTCAGCTCCTGTTTTCCAGGGTTAGTTTTCCAAAGGAATATGGATATGTTAGTAAGCTAAAGAAAAAACTTTTTATCATTTCAATTTTCTGGTCACTATTTTCATAAGTTCTTGGTTTTATATTGATAGGAATGTTTCTCATTCAAATCAAATTCCATTGTAGCAAATTTGAGGATCATTAAGAGTATCCAAATTCCTTAGTTATATTAGATTTTGATTGTATTAAGTTTTTTTTGCTTTTTGGAGGGCAATTGGGGTTAAGTAACTTGCCCAAGGTCACACGGCTAGGTTATTGTTTGTGTGTGTTAAGTGTCTGAGGCCGGATCCAAACTCAGGTCCTTCTGACTCCAGGGCTGACGCTCTACTCACTGTGCCACCTAGCCGCCCCCCTGTATTAAGTTATATAGAGCTTTAGAAATGTAAATTATCAGCTGAAAACCTCTTGTTAAGTCAAGATTTTACATGGAATCAGATTTAAGCAGTGTCAGTGACTTTAGGATCCTGTTGTTGCCTCCTGAAGCTGGACACAGTGACATAAGGAAATTGGGGAAATGACCATAGCAGATCATTGGGAAGAGGACAAAATCCCAAACTCACTACCAAGTTGTATTTCTTAGTGTTGAACCGATTAAATGAGTATTGTCTTTCCATTATGTGTATATAAGGGAAGTGATGTGTAGTTCCCAAGAACGTAGAGCATAACCATTTCTGATACTAGACAAAAAGTAGGATCAGAATTGTTTGTTTCCTTTGCTCCTGTTAATATATCAACCAGATATTGAAATAGGGGGTTCAAGGGTCTTAGAATCCACAGGTTCATTTCATTTTAGCATATGATTTTAGCTTTTCTCACTAAAGATAGATGTTATCTTTCTCTATGTCATTCAGATTTTTCTGCTTTTTCCCTCCTTTTTTTCAGGTGCAGAACTTTTCATACCTCCGAAGATTAATAAAACTATCCAGTGGAAACTGAGCCTTCTAGAGTAATTCTCATGCCATTTGGAGGTGCTCTGAGGGTGATTAGTAATATTTTAAACTCCGCTCAGTGTTTTCCCATTCTTACCTTGAGGTCCTAATATCTGAACTTTGGAGAATGTAAGAGGAATATCCTCTAAAATTACTATTACTTTTTGGGTCAGACCTTGGCTAACACCTTAAAAATGTTATCTTATCTCTTCATTGTTTTATGCTATGCTCAGTTTTTGAAACAGAGACTTCAGTCTGTATATGATATCAAGTTACAAGAACCTTATTCATTGTGTTCTTAAAAGTTAGTTCAATACTGTTTAGTACAGGAGTCAGGACTGGCTTCTCTTTTCACTACACTTTTAACACAGTGGCAAATCACTTAATCTTTGTACCTCATTTCCCCATCTTTAAAATGAGAATGCTTCTGACTTCCTACCTCACAGAAGTATTGTGAGGGCAAATGACTTCATGCCCATAGCATGCTTGAAGTTCTTGGTAAAAGGCAATATATATGAAAAATAAGCTCTTAGTAGTTGTACCACCTAAAGATTTGTTAAAATTGATAATTTATATGTCTTTTTCCAAGATAACTAAAGCGTGATAAAAAATTTTATGGTTCCATTGAGTTTTTAAACTCTCCTATTTATCAACTTAAACCTAGTTGGCAATTGTTAACTTTCATAAAAATTACAGGTTATATACTTTAACAAATCATAAGCTTCCAGATGTTGAGTTTTTACATCCTATAGTTGGTTTGTATATGTCTTGATATACTGCCTTGATACTTATTGCTAATGAGATAGCAGTGCTAGAAGATTGACTCAGATTGAAATGCCTGTAAAATACTGTTACACTCACAACAGAATTTAGCAGAGTGCCTACATAGCATATATAATGTAATAATAACTCCTGGTTCTCCAGAAACTCTTTTCCTTTTATTAATATGTCTCAGGCAGAGTCTCAGATACTACTTTTTTTGATTATTGATGTTCTGATTTCCATTCTATTTTTTTTTTTTTTACAAATAGCAAATTTTTAAGGATGATTTTCTTCCCTGTTTTGAGGAAAGAAGTTGGCATTAAAAGGCAGATGGGGTGGGGGATACAGATTAGAGCATGACAGTCTAGTTCATTTTTATTACCACTTCATGGCTGTTATGTCTTGTCCAAAACCTTCCATGAGTTGGCCTTTATATGAAATAAAACCACAAAACAAACCATGTACAGGTCTTACTGATTACAGAATATAAACTACCAGGAAATTCTATTTTTTTTTTTTTTTTGCTTTTTGGAGGGCAATGGGGTTAAGTTACTTGCCCAAAGTTTTTTGTGTGTTTGTTAAGTATCTGAGGCTTTATCTGAACCCAGGTCTTCCTGACTCCAGGGCCAGTGCTCTATTCACTGTGCCACCCAGCTGCCCCAGGAAATTCTATTTCTAATCTGAATAGATATAGAATACTAATATGAGAATTTTTACACCCCTGTGTGTCTTTGATAACTTTCTAATAAATCTCTAGTCAAATTTGTCATACTTGATAATGCTTTAAGCAAATTATAAAAAGCGGAGTTTTAGCTTGAGCTTGGAATAGGAATAAAATATTTGTAGAATTTTGCTTCTTGCAAGCCTTGTAACAAGTAGGATCACACTACTTAAGAGTTGAAGAAGATTAGAGAATGGGCACTGATAATTTGTCATTCAGTAAGCATTTATTAAACACATACTGTGTTTACGGCTTTGGAAAAATGTATCCAAAAATTAAAAATAGCTCCTGCTCTTCAGGAATTTACATTTTCCTAGAATCCCAAAGGAGTTCTTTGACTGCCCACAGCATTAGTAACAACACCAGATCTCTTTAGAATGCTGAGACTACATTATTTGAAGAATGGCTCAACAAATTGTGGTTCATGATATAATGGAATATTATTGTGCTGTAAAAAATACAGAGACTCCTGGGGGGAAAGGTGGAGTAGAAATGTATATGCGCATTGATTTCAACAGTGAAAAATGCAAAGAATAAAAAAGAATCTGTTATTATAATGAGCAAACTTAGACTTGAAAAACAGGTGAAAATGCACCCCCCTCTCTTTGGAGAGGAGATCCATAGGTGTGGAACACTGCATGTACTGTGGGGGTGAGAGATATATTGAGAAATTAAAGTGATGTAACGATAAAAGATGTCAATAAAAATGTCTAAGTTGAATCAAAAAATATATGTGTACATATACACACAACATATATGATCAATTTATAATGATCCTTTTCTAAAAAATATACTAACATGGTACCTAAATGAATTGCCTTACCTGGATGAACCCTTTCCCTGCTTTTCCAGTACCACTATCACCACCCTCACAGTCCCTTCACCCTGCGCTCTCCCCCCCTCAAAAAAATTACCTTATATTTAGGATATAAGCTCCTTGAGGGAGCTATTATTTTTAGCCTGCCAAATAGTAGACAGTCAAATACTTCTTGATTGGTTGAGTGAATATAAGCAAATGGGAAGAGATTTACTAAAGTGAGGCATAATGAGTTTTTATAGACCAACCAGCCCACATATGAAGCTAATTTGAAGTGCAGCAATGACTCCCTATTGCCTACTAAATAAAATGTTCAAGTCCTTCCATAATCTGGCTCCAAACTGTCTTTCTCACTTTCTCTAATACCATTTCTCATCTTGTGCTCTGTTCTTCAGCCAAATGGGATCCCTCTTTCTCTTCCAAATGGATCACATACTGTCTAATGTGCCTTTGTTCATATTTCCCTAAACCTGCTCCTCTGTTACCACACATACACTTTTCATCCTATCTCGGATATATTATTCTTCAAGACCAGTAAAATGCTACCTTTTCCATGAAGCCTTCCCTAATCCTAATTTCAAATGACTTATCCCTCATCTCAACATTTTGCATTCCTCTTAAGCATTTATCATATTCTAGCTTTAGTTATTTGTATCTGCATATATTTCATCACTGCTACTAGATTGTAAATTCTTGGAGAGCTTGAGGAATATGGCTTGCTTATTTTTGCATTTCTAGAGTTTAGTATAGTATGTTGCACATGTGGATGTTTAATAAATATTTGTTTAATTGATTTACCTTGTGAGAGATCAATAAAACAGGAAAAAAATTATACAAGGTGACATCACCTTAATTTAGGATCATTATCCAAAGGGATTGCACAGACCAAGAAGGGGTCCATAGGAGGTAATGTTCAAGGCAATATTGGTCCATTGAACAAGTCACAATACCAGGATACATAAAGGCAAGAATGAAATGTTCCCTTTCCTCCAGCAGCTCATATCCTGTTTGAGGAGAAAACATGTTACGTAAATGAGCATATACAAGATATTTACAAAATGCATACAAGGTGATTTTGCAAGGGTAGGCACTAGGATCTAGGAGAATCAGGAAAGGCTTCATGTAAAAGGTAGTATTTGAGGAGAACTTTGAAAAAAAAAAACAGGATTTTATGAGGCAAAAATGTGGAGGGAGAACCTTCTAGCCATGAGGGACAGCCAGAGGCACAGAGAAAGATGTTGTGTTGTAAGGAAAAGCAGAGTACAGAAGGGAGTGATGTATAATTAACCTATAAAGGTAAGTTGGAGCTAGGTTGTGAAGGCATTTAAATGCCAAACAAAGGAGTTTATATTTGATCCTGGAGCCAATAAGGTTACAGAGTTAACTGAGTGGGACAGCAGACTTGTACAAAGTCCTTTTGGCATCTGGGTGGATGGCGGCTTAGAATGGGGAAAGATGACAAGGAGAACAGCTAGGACACTACTGCAACACTATAGGTGAGATGCGTTGAGGATTTGAACTAGAATAATAGCAGTATGAGTAGAGAAAAGGGAATAGAAGTAGAAACAAGATGTGACGATTGGATATGTGGAGTGAGGAACTGAGGATAGTACCAAGGTAATAAACCTGGAAATACACAGAAGGGGAAAGATGATATTAGCCATGCAGATGGTAACTCATCGATGCCCACTCCTGTGTGTCCATTGTTCACTGGCTCAGGCCACCAGCATGAGATGCTTTGGGAGCAGGATAGGAGAAAGAATTCTCCCAATAGCACCTATACAGTAGATGTGGGTGGCTGGGTCAGTATCTAGTTGTAAACACCTGAGGAATTGATGCTTTGCACTCTTAAGGTGAGTGGTAGGTGATAATGAGTGAAGATAATAGTGGGGTTGTGTTGGAGACAAGCATTCACTGTCATGGGAAGAGTGAGATGCCCCTCATTTTCTCTAATTGGTTTGTCATGAACCATCTTCCCCCATCAATTCTAGCAGCCCCCACCTTGGAAACCACTACTGTAGCTGACCCTGAGCTCCATATGATTCATTTTCCCCAGGAGCACCCTGAATTTCAGATATGTGAGAGGCAGAGCCAGAAGTTTATTCCACACAGGTCTAGATTTCTGTTAAGAGTTCATAAATTTGTCCTTTTATTTAGTGAAAGGTGGAGAGGGGGAAGGAAGAGAGGTTACAACCAAATAAGGATTCTAGACCAAGGCTCAAATGCACAGATTACTTGGTTCTAGAGTAACCCAGCCTAGGTAATGTTTATTCCCACAGAACGTTTCACTACTCTGGAACTCCTAAGAACACTTCCTGACTTCGGTGACAAATGCATAGCAGGAGAAAATACTACTGTTTGGGGCTTTCTACTTCAACACTAGTACAATTATATATCATCTTAAATGGATTCAGAGCACCACAAATGCAAAGCCCATGCTGCTATAGCACTTAGCCTGCACCTTACCACAATCCATAATAGGCATTCACTTAGGTGTCACAGAATTTTAAATCTGAAGGACACCTTATAGATCCAGCAGTCTAACTGTAGATAACAAAAAAGGAAGCCTAGAGAGGATATCAGTTGTCCAGGGTTAGTAGCTTCTTGAAGGGGATTGCATAATATACAAATATCAAAGATCTCAGATTCAGAACTAAATGGATTTTAGAAGGTGTCTACTCTGGTCCTCTCTCAATTTCTGGAAGAGGGAATTGAAACTTGGAGACATTCAGTGACTTGTACAAGGCTTCACAGACAAAAACCTGATTCCAAATCTAGCACTCTTTCCACTGTATCACACACTGTCTCTCCCATGGTACCTTACACAAAGATATTTAGTATATATTTACGGAATTAATTAATGAATGTCATAGATCTAGGACTAGAAGATAACTCAAGACCATCTAATCCAACCAATTTTGCAAATAAGAAACCTGAGTCCCAGGGAGTTTAAGTGACTTAAGGTTGACAATGTTGACAAAGGGACTTTTCCCACGATCAGAATTTGGTGTCTTGACTCTCTGAGGAAATGGGAATGATTAGGTCTATGACCTATCAGGGTATTTATTGACTATGCAGCCTACTTAGCACAGTGCTTGGTATACAATAGTTGCTTAATAAATACTGGTTGGTCTTGTACTTGTTTGTATGGTTGACTCATTCCTATAATCATCCTGCTTGACAAATACAACCTGCTCTAGCCCCAGTTTGCGAAGGTATAAAATAATTCACACCTATAATTTTGTAAGTTTACTCTCTACTGACAGGCCAAATTCTTTTTTTTTTTTGTTTCGTTTTGGAGGGCAATTGGGGTTAAGTGAGTTGCCCAAGGTCACAAGGCTACTAAGTGTTAAGTGTCTGAGGCCACATTTGAACTCAGGCCCCTGACTCCAAGGCCGGTGCTCTATTCACTGCACCATCTAGCCACCCCTGACAGGCCAAATTCTAAAAATAATTTCATATTTCTTTGATATACATGGCCCTGGATGGAAAATTTTAATGTGAATTTGCATTTCTCTGTGAATGACCTAGCAAAGGTTTGTGAACTTGTGATCCAAGTTGCTTCTGCTTAATTGCTGATTTTCTTATTTAAGTCTGTACCTTGCTGAGCCTTGCCTGCCCACTTCCAACAGAGTATATACACAGATGATTGGCCTTTTCTTATTATCTTGAACATTTCTCTTCTTGGATAATCTTACCCCAATTTTGAGGAAAAAAATATGCATTTTTTATCTCCTCTGGTAAGCTTTAGTCAGCATTACTACGAATGGACCCTCCGACTTCCCCAGTTTTGACTATAAAATTGTGCTAAGTGTTGCACATAAGTAAATAAACTAGCTTCTTTACTCTAAAGGAAAAATACGTCTTTTAGGTTGAACAATATAGTATATGCCTTTAAACTTCCCTCCTCCTCCCCCTACCCTTTCATTTTGGCAAATACGTAAGTCAGATAATATTTGTGATGTCTGCCATTCCTGTGAAATCAAGCAACAGAAGATCATTTACACTATGAATTGGAACATGGTAATTATTCAGTAGAACATGAGTTACGATATTTTAGATATATCTTGGGCCACTGTCCTGAGAAGCAGCAGAGTTAATTGAGTACATGTTCCAGCAGGCATGCTTTGGCTTCAGAAACATCTCCTGTATAAGAAGAAAGGTCCATGTTCCTGGTATTCTGACCGCTGGACCCAAAGTGATTGAAATCCTTGGAGTGAAGCCAAGATTGACCCTCCAGTCCACACTGAAGTATCCCTTTCAGGTGACACATTCACTGTAGGTGTGTCATTTGGGCATATCTTAGACAGCTCCTTCTGAAAACGGTCAGGAAAGCCATTCAGCATGGTACTGCCCCCACACAACAAAATGTTGTTCATGAGGTCCCTTTTGAGGGCAATGTCACACTTGTTGAGGCAGGTCATAGTCTGGGTATGAAGGCCCAGTTGCATGGATTTGATAAGGGAAGGCTTGAAGAACATCTCAGAACACAGGTAACGTTCTTGGCCAATAGTAACCTGTTCTCCATCCGGAAGCCAGTAGTTAATCACATCTTCTTTGATGGAGGAGCTCTCCTGGACAGGATTGAGAGCCATAAAGCAGTGTTTTTTCTTGATGTCTTCTATAATGTTTGTTTGGTCTTCTGCAAAATGCTTCCCAGATTGATTCATTAGTGTCATTAGATAGGCAGTAAGATCAGAACCGGCATAGTCTAGCCTACCTGTGATGCTTGGCAAAGGATACCCCTCAAAGATTGGGACCACATAGGAAACACCATGACCAACTTCTACTACCAAACCTGAGGTCTTTCCATAAGAGT
This sequence comes from Gymnobelideus leadbeateri, assembly GCA_011680675.1. NCBI lineage: Eukaryota > Metazoa > Chordata > Mammalia > Diprotodontia > Petauridae > Gymnobelideus > Gymnobelideus leadbeateri. Next base: position 105,239 of record WOXC01003643.1, on the reverse strand, counting down.
ACATGGACAGTCGAGATTGATAGGCTATGTGCATTGCTGGAGTGTTGAAGGTTTCAAAGAGCATCTCTGCATACTTCTCCCTGTTGGTATAGGGACCCAGGGGAGGGTCTGACACCAAAACAGCATGTTCCTCTGTAGGGATCTTCATTTCGCGCAGAAAAAGATATTCCCAGATATCCTGCACTGTATCCCAGTCCACAATGATACCATGTCTCAGGGGATTAACTAACTTAAGGTGGATATCAGGGTACAGGAGCTCATGTCCAATAAATGTTTCTTTGCAGTTGTCTCCAGTTTTAGCGGTCTCCATATAAGGTTTCCCTACTGTAGATGAAATCACATGGCTAGGCCTTGACTCTCCAGCATAGCCACACTTACAGTAGCCCGTGCCGATGTCCACAACCACTGCTCGGGTTTTCTTCACCCTCTTTGGCTTCTCCTTACCTAATGTAGAAAGGGCATTTTCTTCAGGTTTCTTCTTATTATTGATAAGCAGTGCCTTTTTTGCGGGACCTTCTGTCAAGGAGGCAACCTGGAAAGACTCAGGTTCCTTTGAAAATTGTTTAGTTGCTTTAACAAGTAGAGCTCTCTTTGCCGGACCTTCCCCAATAGTCGCTACCTGTGGAGCCCATGTCCTTGTGAATGCCATATTTTTTCCCCTTCTCTCATGGATGACTCTTTCCTTAGGCTCAATTGGCGTAATACAGAGGAAGAAGCCAAAATCAAAATGGTGACTTCAGAATCTTCATAACAATGACATCACTGATTATGACAGAAGGCAACTGTTGGTATGGCCTGGTGGAATAATGATTTTCAGTTTTGTCTGCTCTAGGATAAATCTTGGATAAAAAAAAAAGTTGGTCATTTCTGTGTGCCCTTTTCCTAGGGCTACCTACTTTAAATCATTCAAACCTTTGGCTACTCTTTCTATACCACTTGCCATAGAACATTATGTGGTTTCTTTTTTCCTATCTCTGACTCTCAGTGGTTCTCAGTCTTTTTGATAATCATTGTGGACCAACCTATATTCCCTGTTCCCAATTAACACCACCCTCTTCGAATGTACATGCACAAGTGTGCACATGTGTGTATGTGTGTGTGTATAATATACATATATCCATGAGAAAAATGACACTAAATGGTATTTATTTTAAAAATTAAATATCATAAAAATAATTCATGCCAGACAAAAATAGATTTTTTTTTCTTTCATAACAGTGCTCAAGGAGACTTACTTGCTGGTTAATGAAAAGTCCCTCAGATTACCTTACTAAGAACCCCTACTTAGTAACTAAGCTGCCTAGAACCTGTTCTCTATCCCATTTCCTTACTAGCAACCTTAAACACCATTGTGCTGTAGGACTAAAGGTGTTAGCTGGGTTATGAACCTATTCAGCCTTTAAGACTGCAAAACTACAGTGGAGACATGGCTTCTTAAAGTAATGTTAGACAGACCCTATTATAAACAAATTTAAAACTAACAAAAAAAGTCTTTAAAAATGTTTTTGATTATAACAGAGAAGTTTACTTATTTTCCATTTTTCTTATCTTTATGAAAATGGAATAGGCCTCTGGGTTTCATTGGTTTAGGAAATACTACATGGGGAAATTCCCTCTACCTCCTACCAATATTAGTACTTTCTCTGCAACTTTATAGTCTTAGAGAAAGCTGTTCCCTGATTTTTTGGTCTTAGGACTCTTTTATGCTCTCAAAAACTGAGCACCACAAAGAGCTTTTGTTTACGTGTTATCATATCTATTGATATTTACTATATTAGTAAATTATAATTATATTAATAAAAATATTTACTATATTTTAAAAATACTTATTGATTTGCTTAAAATAATAAACTCATTACATGTTATCATAAATAACATTGTTTATGGAAAATAACTTCCAAAGCAAAAAAAAGTAGTGAGGAGAGTGTCATCGTTTTTACGTATTTTTGCAAATCTCTTTCATATCTGGCTTAATAGAACTAGATTCTCATATTCACTTCAGTCTGTTATAATATGTTTTGATTGAAGTATATAAAGAAAATTCAACTTCACACAGAGATGTAATCAGAAAAGGGAGTATTTTAATAAGTAAATAACATTTTAGTATTATTGTGAAAGTATTTTTGACCTCACAGACCCCTGGAAGAAGGTCTCAGGGACCCCTGGGGATCAATGAACCATACTTTGAGATCTGTTATCTTTGAGTTGACTGGGGACCTGAGAGTTTAAGTGACTTACTTGCCCAGGATTACACAGCCAGTATGTACCAGAGACAGGTCTTGAACTTTGAATAAGTAAAGCAAAGGAATTTATTTACTAAGGTGGTATAGGAACTACAAAGCATTCTCCCCATATACTTGTCAGGCAAGTGGAGCATAGACTTAGTGTATACTGATGATGATATGTAAAGGCAACTCCCGCCTCTGATTCTGCAGGATCCCAGTGTCTTCTCCTCTTCACAAAGTGTCTTCACACTGCCCTCCCCTAGGCATAGTATCCATAGTCCCAGGCAAGATGCTCAACTGAATTCTGTAGGCCTGCTCTCCACAGTCCAAATCTACTGTCCAGGCTAGTTCTCTCTTCAGACTCTCTTCTCTACTTGCTCTTTGAAACTGCTTTCTGTCTAGAATGTGTCTGTCTTTGTATAGAGTGTGTGCATGTGTCTGCTCCCCTTCAGCTGGGGCTTGAATTCCATCAAATTGTCAAACTGTCTTCCCAGTCAATGTCCAGGCTCCCTTTCTAATTCTATCAGGAACAATTCCACATTTCATAAAAGTATGCCAGGTTGTTGTTAGCCTGTCTTTTTATCCTCCCCTTTGTTTTCCGTGATCGTATCATACCCACCAGACCAACACCTCCAAACTTCCTGGTAGTTACACATGGCCCAACAGATTTGCACAGCAGTAAGGGCTTATTAAATAGTTTTTCATTCATTCATTATCTCCCCTGATAGAATGCCAGTTCCTTGAAGTCAAGGTCTGTGTCATATTTGTAACCCCATGTAACTACACAGTGCCTGACATATAATTAGTTGGTTCTCCTGCTACCTATCTGACTGCTTCTTCTCAAGATCCTTCGCTGGCTCATCATCCATTTGGTCACCAAGCATTGATTAAGTGCTTACTGTATGCCAGGAAATACACTAAGTGCTTGGATATACAGAGAAAGCCAAAAAAAAAAAAATAGTCCCTGTTCTCAAGGAACTAACATTCTAATGAGAGATGACACATAAAGAACGAGGTTTGTACAAGATGTGTACATAGTAGATGGAAGGTTGGCACTAGAAGCTAGGGGGAACCAGGAAAGTCCTTTAGCCTCCTAGACAGCATAATGCCAGGCCTGAAGTCAGAGGTCAGATTCGGCCTCAGATACTAGCCATGTAATCCGAGCCTCTGTTTGCCTCAGTTTTCTCATCTGTGAAATGGAGATAACATCTGCCTCCCAGGGTTGTTGTGAGGATCCAATGAGATAAATGGCTGTAAAGTACTTAGCACAAGAGTCTGGTATACAGTAAGCACTATCTAAATGCTGGCTATCATCATTCTTAGCCTCCCCTCTCCCCCCCCACCCCAGGTTCAGTTGTTATCTCTGTGCATATTATGACCAGATCTACATATCCAGCTCTCACCTCCCTCCTGAGCTACAGCCTTGCATCATCAATTGCCCACTAAGCGTTTCAAACAAGATGTTCTGTGGGCAGCTCAAACTCTGCACACATGTCCGAAACAGAACCTGTCACTTCTCCTTTCAAACCCATCTCTCTTTGAACTTCCCTGTTACCTCAGAGGTCACCACCATCCTTCCAGACACCAAGGCTCCACTCACACTCTCACTCTGCATGTGCCAGATCTTGTCGCTTCTATCTCATGCGTCCCCTTCACTCCACTCACCACACTCCCAGTTCAGGTTCTTATCCCCTCTGTCCTGGAGTACAGAAATAGCTTCCTAAGTGGTTTCCCTGCTTCAAGCCTCTCCCTACATTTTACAAATCTGACTCCTATGTGAATTTTGTACTTTTCTTTCTCCATGCCTTTAGGTTCACACCGTCCCCTGTGACTAGAATATTCTCCTCTCACTCTGTCTTCAAGACTTGTAAAAAAATACCATTCATCCTTTAAGAGTTGACTGTAATGCTACCTACTTATGCCGTGAAGCCTTCTCTGGTAACCAGTTGAAAATGGTATTCCCTTCCCCAGATGTCATATGCTTTTATTTATGGCTATTCTGTTCCATTTTAGACTTACTTGTGTATTATCTCCTTCTAGATTAAAAGCTACTTGAGGGAAGGAACTGTATCTTACTCACATTTGTATATTCCCCAGCATCTATCCCAGGACAGGACACCTAGACGACCTTTAATGACTAGCTATTAAACTGTTTTGCTTATTATGTTTTTTAACTGATGCCATAGGCTTAAATTATTTTTAACCATATTAATAATGCTATTTTTAAATCTCATTTTTTATCTTGAATTTATGAACACCAAGAGAGAAGGGGAGAGGTAGACAGGGAAAGAGGAAGGGAGGGAGGGAGGAAGAGGGCATTTTCATATACTAAAACAGGAAAAAAAAAGAGGATTATGATGATCATGTTAATAACTTTCATTTGTATACTGTTCTACATTTCACAAAGAACATTTACCTACAAATCTCATTTGATTTTCAAAACCTCAGTGTGAGGCAGGCAGGACAGTTCATTAATATCAATCCCTCTTAGAGATAATTCCCCTGAACTTCAGTTTCTTCAAATAAAAGTCTAAGGTCACACAATTAATGGCTGGAGATAGATCTCAAACTAAAGTCTTCTGATTCCAAGTTGAACTCACTTTCCATTACTTTCCATTGCCTCTTAAAATATAGTAACGGAATAAGTACTGGATTTACTTCATTAGTATAGGCTAGTATAGTAGTATAGTATATTCTACCAATATAGGTCAGTATCTTCTCTGCAATTTCTAGTCTTGGAGAATTGCTTAGAGTACTGAAAGTGATTTGCACTGGGTCACATAGCCAATACCTATTTGAAGGGACTTGATCCCAGCTCTACCAGGTTCTAAGACTGGCCCTTTTTTTCCTATGTCAGTAAAACTATATTTACTAAATTAGGTTTTTCTTTCTTGTCTTAGAACAGCATTTCTCAAGTTGCCCTCCTTGACTTGCTGACATTTTTTATACCTTCTCAAAGAAGTTAATCAGGAGAACTTCAGTTCTGGACCTGCTTGATTCTTTGAACACAAGTGTTAATAACATCTTTAGAGGACTCGACCCTTCTTAGCAAAGGGGGAGGCATAGAGAGGTTCTCAGAATAAATGGTGTTTGGAGTTTTAAAAAGCTGGTTATTCACTTTCCACTGGATCAGAACTTTTAAGTGAAGAGTTCATATGTCCTCAGTACATCATATAGACCACTGGAGGGGAAAAAAAATCTCTGAAGTATGAATGCCTATTACATCATAATTACAGCTATCGCCATGACATCCACCAGAGAGTAATCCTTACTTATTTCTCACCACAGATCTCAAGTATGTGGATGTGAAAACTGAGTCAAGGAGGCAAATGGCAGCGAGGAACACCCCCAGCCCCAACCCTAGGCCCATGACTGTAGGAACTTCCCAAGGTGATCCTGGGGAAGCCAGTGTGTTAATGAGCCTAGATGGGAAATCCATGGATAATGGGACACCAGCACAGATGAAGATGAAACCACAGAAAACAAGAAAGGTCAAAGCACTAATCATTGACCTTGGCTCCCAGTATTGTAAGTGTGGCTATGCAGGAGAACCAAGGCCCACCTATTTCATCTCATCGACAGTCGGTAAACACTTCCCGGAGACTGCCAACTCGGGAGACAACCAGAAAGAAACCTATGTGGGACATGAACTTTTGAACACAGAAGTACCCCTCAAGTTGGTCAACCCTCTCAAACACGGTATAGTGGTGGACTGGGACTGTGTCCAGGATATCTGGGAGTATATCTTTCATTCAGCCATGAAGATCCTCCCTGAGGAACACGCTATTCTTGTCTCCGATCCTCCGCTGAGTCCCAGCAGTAACCGGGAGAAGTACGCGGAACTGATGTTTGAGACTTTTAGTATCCCAGCCATGCACATTGCTTCTCAGTCCCTGCTGTCCATCTATTCCTATGGCAAGACCTCAGGGCTGGTAGTAGAGAGTGGCCATGGTGTCTCCCATGTCGTGCCCATTTCAGAGGGGGACATCATGCCAGGCTTGATAGGCCACGTAGACTATGCTGGCTGTGACCTAACCAATTACCTAATGAAGCTACTGAATGAAGCCGGACACAAATTCAACGATGAACACCTATACATCATGGAGCACATCAAGAAGAAGTGTTGTTACGCGGCATCTGATCCGGATGAAGAGTTCAGCTTGCCCCTCGAAGATCTCCGGGTAGACTATGAGCTCCCGGATGGGAAACTGATCACTATTGGCAAGGAAAGGTTCTTGTGCTCTGAAATGCTCTTCAAGCCCTCCCTAGCTGGCTCTGGCCAGCAGGGCCTGCCCTCCGTGACTGCTGCCTGTCTCAACAAATGTGAAGCCTCCTTTAAGGAGGAGATGATGGCCAATGTACTCTTATGTGGGGGCTGCACCATGCTGGACGGCTTCCCAGACCGCTTCCAGAGGGAGCTGAGCCAGCTCTTTCCCAATGACAATCCCCTTGTGGCAGCAGCGCCAGAGAGGAAGACTTCTGTATGGACTGGAGGCTCGATCCTAGCCTCCCTCCAAGCCTTCCAGCAGCTCTGGGTCAGCAAGGAGGAGTATGAGGAACGAGGGAACGCTGCTATCTACAGCAAATGCTAGGTTCCAGTGAGGCCCAGAGGCCCCAAGCAGCAATGCCATGACAATGTTAACACATTACACATTTACCGACTTTCACATAAAGCTTTACCCTGAATTACTCTGGTGGCGCTTTTGTCAGATTAGTGGGTAAGATGGCGGCCTTGTGATTGTGGCAAATTGTGTTATCAAAAGACCAGTAAGCCACAAGAGCTCATATTTCTTTAGTACTTTGAAGCCCACAAAGTACTTTTCTAAGAACTTTTGAGGTTGCTAGGTGGTAACGGGGGAAAAAGGGGGTGGGGTCAGGTGTTGCTGGTATTAATAGAGTATAATGTACATTTCTATAGCATTTTAGTTTTTACTAAATGTTATCTTCACAGTAATGAGGGGATAATAGTAGTACTAATCATAGCAACAACCATTTCTATAGCTCTTCAAATCTGTATAAAATGCTTTCTTCACAACTTGGGTAGGGTGGGAATAATAATTTATTTAGTATTTTAATTTTTTAACAAAATGCTTTCTTTCATCACAGCGACATGTAATGGATAGTGTACTGGCCTCCGCACCTCGAAGATCAGGTTTCAAATTCTGTTTCAGATACTAATTCTGTGTGACCTTGGATAAGTCATTTAACATCTGTCAGACTTAGTTCCTCATCTGTAACATGACAGGGTTGCACTAGATAGCCTCTAAGGTTCCTTCTAGCCCAATATCTATGGTCAGATTTTTCTGGTTCAGACTCATGATTTCCATCAGTATGAGGAACTCCTGATTTGGCAAACTCTCTCCACTGGTCACTCATCTGTAGACCCTGGTTTTTAGAGAGAGGTCTGGAGCCCTGAGCTTGAGTGATTTGCTCGTGGCCAGAAAGCAGAAATGGTACTTGAACCCAGTCTTCCTGATTCCAGGCCAGGCCAGCAGTGTCTTCTCTGTAGGATAGTGCCGTGGGCTGCTCAGTGTCCAGCACTTAGCATGATTCAGAGACGTGAATAAGAAATGACCAGGCCATGTGGGTAGTTCAAGGAAGAACCATGAACTCCATTTATTGATACTCAGGGAAAGGTTTTTATAGAGCAAAGAGACAAAGGAAGGGGACTCAAGTTTTCTAATCATTACCTTAGTCTGTTGTATCCTGGAAGTAGCATGGAATAGATAATTTGATAAGGATTTCTTATCTAGGAGACTAAAGTCTTAGGGTAAGCCCTTTGATCTAGGCCTCAGGTACCTGATAATGCAGCCGCAGTCATAAATGGATACAATTGAGAGCAGACTTCAAGGCTAAAGCTCAATCCTCAAAAGTCAACACGTTTAGAGCTGGCCACCCAAAGATACCAGAGTGCAGAATCAGATATGTCTTAGGGCAGAGCCTGTTAGCCTCAGAACTCAAATACCATCCTTATAACTGTAACCCATATCAAAAGAACTCCAGAGCTGACTTAGTGAAAAGTCGCATCTTGAAGAGATCTTTGTTGTTCAGGTCCACTGATATCAGGGTAATTATCTGAAGTCCTGGCTCAGGCCTCTTTGGCTCACCACAGAATAGGTGGGGTAAGGAGGCATCCTGAGGTGCCTTTGGACATGCCCAGAGTGCCCAACATGGAAGTACTCTGTATCCCCTGCTAGGTGAAAGGATGCAGCCTCCTCTGATGGGATGCACAGCCAGAAAGGCTGTATTTTTATGTATGAGGTAGTAATGCAGGTGTTATTTGTAATAACAAATAAAAATTTGTTGTTATACCTTTGAAGTAAATATTCCTTTGTAAAAGCTACTTTGTTAGTGATTAAATGGAACTGAGGTGGCAGAGACCCTCCCCTATACTATAAGGGACACCTTTTAGTGGGGGGTTAGAATCAATTGCAGAGAACCTAGAAAAACCCCTTCATTTCTCCTTAACAAGGGTACTTGAGAACCCTAGGGGAAGGATAAACTATAACCTACCTAGCCTTCAGGTAGTGAGGGCCTGTGTAATAAATGTTACAGCAGAATATACATTATTATCTCTATTTTAAAACTGAGGTAACAGGGACCCAAAGAGGTGAGATTACTGTCACACAGCTTATCAATGTCAGAACTCAGGCCTGAAATCCAGGTCATCCAACTCCCAGAAACCAGAACTTTTTCTACTGCTGCTTCCATAATCTCTTTGGCTATATAGGCTTTGAGCTTATGAGGGAAGCATGGAGTGTTTGGATTAGGGTGTAACATGTCTGAACCTTGAAAGTAGGGTCTGTTGCTGTTAGTTCCTCTGAGTTATTAAAAAAGTAAGCTTATTCTGCAATGATAAGATCCTGAGGTGCCTACGTGACTAAGCCTGATAACAAAAACAGCTTTAGAAGTGTTTCCTGATGGAAAATGCAGCTAGCTTTCATTTGAGCCCTTTGGTGTTAATTTGCATTTGGGGCAATGAGGCAGACCAAAGTGGAAAGGACTTGTCCAATATTTTGGAGCTTAAAACAGAAGCTCAGGCTTCTGACCATCAGTTTCATGCTCTGCTTGTTAGGGAAAAGTGCTTAAACCTGTCCTGCTGAGCTGAGGGAGGAGCTCCTGATTGGACTTTAGGTACAGAGAAGGGCAAAGAGTGATGGAAAGAAGTCGGAGAGAAGAAACAAGCCTCAGGTCTCCTACATGGGGTCAGAAGCATAGATGATCTGAAGGGAGTGGGGGCAGAGCATCAGAAAACAGACCTTACAAGTAAAGTCAAAAACAGGAGAGGACAAAATTAGGTTGCCAACCAAAATCTGACGCTTTTGATGAGGTATGATACAAAACAAAAGCCTTTCAGAAGATTCACTCTGCATTATGCCCTTCCTTTGTTTCATCTCCCATAGTAGTGAGTTGGTACAAGTAAGAATCTTGCAATTAGCAGAATACTATCAGGTGTTAGACCAGGCTCTTGGGACTGCCATTCAAATCACCAAATTTTTTAAAAGTTTTTACATAGTTTATTTATGCTCCAATGAAAAATTATCCTCATGGATAAACATCATGCATAGTGCCTTTTATTCCTTCATTTTGCCAGCACCGACGTTCGCCTTTGCAGTACCCCTGACTTTCTTCATTCTGTCCTTGCATTCCTCTGCTTTCTTGATGTCTCTTCTCATACAGACCATGCCTTGCAAGTCTGTGCTTTGGTTCCTTTTTCTTTGCATAGTCAAGGGAATCATAAATCATGCCAAAGCCCGTTGTTTTGCCACCACCAGTGGGTTCTGAATCCAAAGACAAAAATGACACCTGGGGTTGTCTTGTACGTCGTGGTCAGTTTTTTCCAAATTTCAGTCTTGGGCACCGTGGTCTTTCCAGGATGAAGGACATCTATAACCATCTGTTTATGCTGAGGTAGTCTGTCATGAACTTCCTGGTTCTGATGGTTATGGGTCATTAACAGTGGTGGCCAGCTCCTCAAGCAGCAGGAGAGAAAGCACCAAAATTTACTAAACACTGATGTACAAAGCACTCTATGTTAAATGCTAGGGACACAAAAATGAAAAATTACATGGTCTGCTGCCCTCCAGAAGCTTTCCAGAGGGGATCCAACATGAATACAGACAAGGGAAAGTGTGATGATAAGAGGCAAAGGAAAACTGTAAGGAAATTTGAGAAAAAATTCTAGTAACTCCCACACTAACTAGTCAGTGCTTTAGGGGAAAAAGAGGAAAACAAAACCATCCCAAAACCAAAAAAATTAATTCTAAATAATAGTCCAGTAATAAATGATGGAGCACAAGGAAAGAAAATGAAATCTAAATATAGGCAGGTCTTACCTACCATAACTTCCCCTGAGAGCTTTAGAATAGCTATGTTTCTCACAGTTGGGCATTCATAGGATCGGAGGAGTTAGAACAGAAAGGAACCTTTGAGATCCAGGATTAGAAGAAGTGAAGGCCAGGCAAAGAGGAAAAGAAACACCAGACCACACAATGAGTGAGTAGCAGAGCTGAGCTCCAAACCTAGGGCCCCTCCAAAGCCATTGCTTTTTCCACTGAACCACTTTTATTTATTTATTCATTTATTCATTCATTCATTCATTCATTCATTCATTCATTTATTTATTTATTTATTTATTTTTATAGCTTCAATAATCAAAGGCCATTTGCAATTCCATGTTACTGTTTTCCCTTTGTTTCATGTAAGTCTCAGTAAAGACTATCTGGAATTAATAATCATTTCTGTCATCTGTCATCCAGGGTCTCAACCAACTCAAGGTAAGACTCTGAATCTTTCTAGTCTGCGAATTCTAAATCTTTTTGGCAGTCTGGTAAAACCTATGTATGGAACTCTGTTTGGAATATTGTTTTTAAATGCATAAAATAAAATACATGAGGTTACAAAAGAAACCAATTATACTGAAGTAGCTTATCAAGAAATTTTTTGTAAAAGTTCAGAGGTTGCAAGTTAAGAACCCTTGGTATACTAATGCATATAGATTATATGTATACAGAGCCTTTTAAGGCTGTAAGGGACTTTTGGGATCATCTAGTATGACCCTTTAGTTTTTTTGTTTTTTGGGTTTTTTTGGTTTTTGGAGGGCAATTGGGGTTAAGTAACTTGCCCAAGGCCACACGGCTAGGTTTTTATTTGTGTGTGCGTTGTGCCTGAGGTCAGATCCGAACTCAGGTCCTTCTGACTCCAGGGCTGACACTCTACTCACTGCGCCACCTAGCCGTCCCAGACCCTTTAATTTTAAATATGAGAAAACTGGAACCAGGGTGTGTGTTTTATCCCCTTAGAAGTATTAGGGAGTCACTAAAGGTTTTTGAGCAGGGAAATGACATGGTTAGACCTGTACCTTAAGAATTATTATTTTGGCTATTATGTGGAGGATGGATTGGAAAGAAGAAAAATTAGAAATAGAGTGGCCAATCAAAAATTTATGGCAATAGTCCAGGGGAGAGATGGTGAAGGCCCAAATTGTTTTATCGAGAAACTGGGAGAGATGTTGTAGAGGTAGAATAGATGGGATTTGGCAGCTGATTAACTGTCAGTCAACTGGCATTCATTATGTGCCTGGGCACTATGCTAAGTGCTGGTGATACAAAAAAAAAAGAGGCAAAAAGCCAGTTTCTACCCTCAAGGAGCTCAAAATCTCAGGAGGAAGACAACATGCAAACAACTGTGTACAGGATAAATTGGTGGTGATCTCTGAAGGCAGGTACTAAGATTAAGGTGCTGAGGAAGGTTTCTTGCAGAAGTAGGGACTTCAGTTGAGACTTAAAAGAACCCAGGAGGTGGAGATGAGAAGGGAGAGAATTCCAGCCATATGGGACAAGCCAGCTGGAAGACATGGGGGTAGTAAATTGTAAGAAGACTGGAAGAGTAGGAAGAGGCCAGATTGTGAAGGGCTCTCAAAGTCAAACAGAGGGTTTTATATTTGATTCTGGAAGTAATTGGGAACCACTGGAGTTTATTGAATGGGGTTTAGGAAGCGGTATGTGTGTGATATAGTCAGACCTGTATTTTAGGAAGACCAATTTGACAGTGAAGCAAAAGGTAGATTAGAGTGGGGAGTGGGGGCTCTTTCTGATGTTCTAAAAGTTACTTCTGATCACATGAAAGCAGAGACTGAACAGGTAAAGGAGTCATACAGACTGGAAGATCAGCGGGTGTCATCTTTCCCCAGAAAATTCAGATGGGAATAAGATAGTGCTTTTTTACCTCTTCCTGAAAGATGCCAGCAGGACTGTGGGATGTATGGGGTGGAAAGGTCACTGCAAAACCAGGCCATTTATTACAAAGCTTCAGTGCTTCAGTAGAAGAGATTAACCGATAATTGGATTTTTCTGCCAAAGGTATATGGAAAACTGAGCTGGATCTTAGTGTAATAATTACTTTTACAATTAACTTATGTTGAAGAGGAAGTAGACATGTCAAATAATTTAGAATTAGAATATTAGGAAAAGAAAGGCCTGTTGGGATAATCAACAAGCATTTGTTAAGTTCTTACTACTTGCTAGGAACTGTGCTAAGTACTGAGGATATTAGAAAAGGTAAAAACTGTCCTTAAATCTCCATGCAGCTCCATAGTTTATAACACATGGTAATGTAGGGTAGTGGGAGAAAAAAAGTAACTGAACTTTGAATAACAAAGGCCTGAGTTCAAATCCCACAACCGAATTCTTAGTAGCTGTATAACCAAAGGTAAGTCACTTAACCTCTCTGAGCATCTGTAAATGGGCACAATTATACCTTTGTATCTACCTCATGAACTGTTCTGAGGATCGAATGAAGCAACCCTCAAAGCTATTGCATTTTTGGGATGTATTAATAGAATTATGGCTTACTGCAGAAGTTCTTAGCCTGAGGTCCATGAAAAAATGTAAAAAAAATTTTTTAAATATTTTGATAATTGTATTTCTGCATAATTGGCTTTCCCCATGATCCTATTTACATAATTTTGTGCATTTAGAAGCATTCTTCTGAGAAAGGGGGTCCATAGGCTTCAGCAGACTGCCAAAGGGGTCCATGTCACCAAAAAGGTCAAGAACCCCTGGCTTATAGGAATGAGGAGAAAGTTAGCCATCTGCCCTGGACTGGTAACATCAGGAATGAGCACCACATTTTAGAAAAGACATTGACAAATTGGAGAGTTTTCAGTGCAGAGCAACTTGGAATAGGTGAAAAACCAAGAGTGGAAAGCTCTATGCCATGTAATGATCTGGTGAAAGAACTGGGAATATTTAGCCCAGAGAAGAGAAGTCTTAGGGTGAGACATGATGGTTGTCTTCAAATATTTGAAGGGTGTTGTGTGAAGACTTATCAGACTCACTCATTTGGCTCTGGAGGGCAGAATTAAGAGTAACAAAATTTGAGGGAGGCAAATTTAAGCTTACATCAGGAAAAAAAACCTTATGAATAATTAGTGCTGTCCATAAATGCAATGGACTGCCTCTAGTTAGTGGGTTTCCTTTTCCTGGAGACTTTTGGGAAAGGATTGGAGGACCACTTGTCAGAGATGGGAAGGGGGTCATCATAGACCTTATTTGGATAGGTTGCTTTAGATAGCTACAAGACTCCTTCCAATTTGGGCATCTTTATTCTGCCTTGCAAACCTTGAAGTAGTATGTATATGTCAGTAATTATTACAGAGGAAGAAGTGACTTACCTGAGACCACACATCATAATTTAGCAGCAATAACCCATGCTTTATCCACTGCAGCACCATTAGGTATCAGAATCTTCACAAGTACATTTGGCTACTCCCCTCTCAATAGTCTCTCCTCTGGTGGTTTCCATGACAACAGATTTTCCTGGTTTTCTTCCTTTCTCTTTAAGCACTTGATCTTTTCCTGACTCCTTAAGAATAAACATTCTCTCAGGTTCTGTCTTTGGCCTTCTACTTCCTTTAATCTATACTCTCTTTCTTAGTAACCTCATTCATTCCTATGGCTTCAACTATGCACGATTCCCAAATATTTATATCCATCCCTGTCCTATCTCCTGAATTCCAAACCCTCATTTCCAACTACCCATTGGACAACTCTACTTAGTATCATGCTAAACCCCTTAAACTCAAAAGTTTCTAAAGCTAAGTTTCTTATACTCTCCACATCTTTTTTCTCCTTCAGCCATCACGATTTCTGTCAGTCTATCTAATTTCCTGTGTTTGAACCTTGATGTTTTCTTTTAATCTTCCCCTTCCCTCACCTCCCACATCCATCTAGTTGCCAAACCCTGTCTCAACCATTCCATCTCTATTCCTATTGCTGCCACCCTAATACAATATAAAATGACAACAACTTCCTGAACTTTACTCTCTCTACTCCAATTCACCCTTCTTGCCACTACCAGACTAATTGAATATTTCTGGTCATGTCACTTCTTTGCTAAAAAACCTTCAGAGCCTTCCTATTGCCTACCATGTTTAAGTTTGAACTTTTAGTCTGGCATTCTAGACTCTCCATAATCTGTCACCACTCCCTTTATATCCTTGTCCCATACTATTCCCCTTTATGTACTATAGACTACTACCCACGATCATATTTATTTATTTATGTACTATAGACTATTATGTACTATTATTTATGTACTATAGACTACTACCCATATTTCCCTGCCTATGTACCTCCTTTATACTCTTCCATATGCCTAGAATGCCATTCCTTTTCTTCCCCCTCCCCTCCAATTTCACCTTTAAGCCCAGGTCAATTGCCCACTTCCTCCATGAAGCCTTCCCTGATTAGTACCAACCTTCCCCTTAGAAGCTTACTTTGTTTTCACCTCTTTAGTGTTACTTGGCATTATAGTTACAGTTACTAACGCTATGACCCTGGACAAGTCACTTAACTCTGTTTGCCTCAGTTTCCTCATCTATAAAATGAGCTGGAGAAGGATATGGCAAATCACTCCATTATCTTTACCAAGAAAACCCCAAATTGGGTCACAAAGAGTCAGACATAACTGGAAAGGCTGAACAACAAAATAGTTACTTGCAATATTTTTTTTTTTTGGTACAAGACTATAAGCTCCGTGAAGGCAGAGACGGTTTTTAACTAAATTCCTTTGTCTAAGTGGCTATTATCTTTTGCCCCAGGACATTTCCTCTTCCTTTCTCAATGAATTCAGTACTTTGCTCACAATCTTTCTTGCTTTCTCATTTTCTTTCCTCATACTAGCATCCTACATATTGGTTGATCAGTCTTGTCATAGCTCTGCTGTCCAAGGAGTTTTCTTGGCAAGGATACTGTAGTGATTTTCATTTCCTTCTCTAGTGGATTAAGGCAAACAGAGATTAAATGACTTGCCCAAGGTCACACAGGTAGTGTCTGAGACTGGATTTGGACTCAGGCCTTCCTGACTCTAGACCTAGCACCCTATCCACTGAGCCACTTGACTTCTTGTGTACATATTGGGACCCTACTCCAATACCCTAACTTCCCAGTTCCTCAATCTACTCACTTCCCATGACCCCCTTCAGTCCATTTCAGTTAGACATACAGATGGTTACACCCTTTATCTTGCCACCCTCCCAAGTGTTACAGGTCTTTTTTTTTTTTACAAACTTGTTCTTGTTCACAAACTCTGAAGTTGCTTTATCTACTCATGATCTTTTATCATTCGATCTTCCCCAGTGCCTTAAAGCCTCTAACCCTGTTCTTTCTCTTCTCCATTACCTCTGTTCCATCATCAGTTCTTATCCAGGCCACCCCCACTGAACTGTCTCCACTCTCCTCTCTTCTCTACCTCCAACCTTTGGTGAACCCAATGAATTCTGTCTTAAATTTCTTCTTTCTTCTTATCACTAATCACACCTAAATTACACCCCCCCCATGCTGGATTACCTATTATCCCCTTTTTAAAAATTTTCCTTTGCTGCTGAATGGAACTGGAGGAAATCACAACGCTCTGCTGACCCGATTCCCATAGTCTTAGCTAAGCACCTTACTTCTTATTTCAACCTCCAAATTGAGGCTATTAACAAAGGGCTACCCCTTCTCCTCTCCTCTCATTCAGACATCTTTCCCAGTAATCTCCTTCACTCCCGCTGAAGAAGTGGCCTTTTTCCTTGCCAAGGCCAATCTATCTACGTGCACCTTTGACCCTTTCCCCTCCTTACTTCTCTAGCAAATTGCCTCCACTATCCTTTCAGCTCCATCATTCTCTGTATCTACTGACTTCTTCAAACCTTTACAGTCAGATCTCATCAATCAACTGAAATTACTCCTTCCAAAGACACCAATAATCTCTTAATTGCCACACCTGATGGCCTTTCCTCAATTCTCATCCTTCTTGACCTACCTTCAGCATTTTTATACTGTAGATCAGCTGTAATCCTGGCTACCCTCTCCTCTCTAGGCTTTCACCATGCTGCTGTTTATTGGTTCTCTTACTGTCTGACTACTCTCTCTATCTTTTTTGCAAGATCTTATCCAGGCCATGCCAGCTAACTATGGGTGTCCCCCAAGGCTGCCCTTTTTTCTCTTCTCCCTCTATACAATCGCACTTGGTGATCTCATCATCCTCCGTGAGTTTTCTCATCATCTCTATGCAAACAATTATCAGCTATATGTGTCCAGTGTTAGTCTCTTCTGAATTTACAATTCTGCATAACCAACTGCCATTTTAATGTCTCGATCTGGATGTCCCATAGGTATCTAAGTTTACCATGTCCAAAGCAGAACTCGTCATCTTTTCCTCCAACCCCTTCCTCCTTCTTTATATCAAAGAAAACTTCTGTCAAAGGAGGAAGAGACTTTCCTATCAAGGGCACCGCCATCCTCCCTTTTACCTATGCTCACAACCTCTAGCATTGTCCTCAACTCCTCCCTCTCATTCACTTACTCCATATATAAAATCTAAGGCCAAATCTTAGCATTTCTACCTTCACAGTATCTCTAGTATGCTTCTCCATTCTCTCCACTCATTCAGGATCTCATCATATCACCTCTCTCCTAAACTATGGCAATGGTCCTCTGACCTTGTCTCTCCCTACTCCAATCTAGCCTTCACTCAGCTGTCAAAGTATTTTTTCTAACGTGAAGGTCTGATGGTGTTCCCCCCACCCCATTCACTGGGTTCTGGTGGCTTCCTATTCCCACCAACATCAAATACAAACTCCTCCATTTGGCATATAAAGTTCCCCACAACCTGGCACCTTCTTACTTCTCCAATCATTAGTATTTATTCTCCCCACCATGAACACTATAATCCAGCTACGTGGTAGGACCTTAAAGGGCACTCCATTTCCCATCCCCATGCCCTTTTTACTGCCTGTTCCCTATGGCCAGGAATGTTCTACCTCCTTCCCTTTGCCTTTCAACTTCTCTGGTTTCCTTCAAGACTCAGCTTAAATCCTACCTTCTGTAGAAGGTCCTACAATTAGTCCCTTCCCCTCCCATGTTACCTTTATCCTTTTTACCTTTGTTATCATTACATTTCATCTTCTCTGTATTTTGTACATACCTAGTTATTTATATGTTGCCTTTTCCTGCCCTACCTCTACCCTCTAGACCCCCCCACCATTAGACTGTATGCTCCTTGTGGACATGAATAATATTTTTTTGCTGTCCTCAGTATCCCTAGCACTTGGCACTGGCACCTAGAAAGTGTTTAATAGAAGCTTGTTGCCTGACTGAGCTTGTTCTATAATCTTCCCAGCTCCAGCTCCTAGCAGAGCATCCTGCACGTAATTAACAATTAGGAAATGTCTAATGCATGACTTGAACTACCTGTTCAAGTACTTTGAGACCAAATTCTTTTAACCTTGTGAATGTTTTTCAAGGGTAGCATGCAGCATCAATCTGCAATAAACCTCAGGTCCTAACAGGCTGAGTAACTAATATAAGAAGGCAGCGATTTCTAAACATTTCAAAATTATGAACTTCGTTTTCTAGCCCATGGCCAGTAGCAACCCACAGAAGACCTTTCTGCAACATGAAAGAGAATTCTCTTGTTTGCTATTTCACTAAAAGTCAAGATGGAGGGTTGAGACCAGAGTAAGATCAGATACAATAGTGTGAATTGGTATTGTTCAGGGTGGAGTTCCCAGACCTCAAGATCCATGGATAGATTTCAGTTATTTTAAAAAAATGAAAAAAATTACATCTTTATTTTTACTAACCTCTAGCTGAAATTTAACATTTCCTTTCATTCCGAATGTAAGCAACAAAGCACAGTAATGTTAGCAATACCTGTCACCAATAGAAATCAGATATTTTCGTATCATATTAGTAGTTGCAAATTATTTTGAAATATCATTTCAGTGCATCACTCCTTTGAAATTATGGTAGTTCTTATAACTGCTGCTAGACATATTGCTACATCACACATTTCTTTAATAGGTTCATATCTAGGTTTCAAAGTGATGGGTTACTTTGTATTTTATTTTATGCAACTAAAAACATTTTATCCCCTGAGAAGGGATAAAATCTTCACCAGACTGTCAAAGATTGACGCAAAAAAAAGTTAAGAATGCCTTCCCCAGGGGTTACTATCTACTCTCAACAATTTCCTAAATGGTTTTCAGAGTCCCTTAGGCACTTTTACTAGCCCACTTTTGGAAAAAATCCACTAGCTAACAGCAGAAAAAGAACAGAGAGAAGGGTTTTTCCCCTTTTCAATTCCCAAAGGATTCACCTTGTACTTTGCACATAAAGAAGGGAGAAATCAGAAAAATCTAAATCTGAAATCTGGGCTTCCAAGTGGCTATTATATCAACTCGGGATTCCAAAGTGCTTTGTCTTCTGCAAAGTACTTGACTCCCAAAAAGGTAAACACTTCAAGGACGAACCTTCTTTTTATAGAGGAGGAATCTTCAGCTAAAAAAAGACTTTTGGTGACTTGCCTGAGGTCAGACAGCAAGTGTTGAAACTGGTCAAACCCAGACTTTCTGACTCCCAGTTCATTGCTTTAAAAAAAATTTCTATTAAGCCAGGTTGATATTTAGGAATATTTATGAGCTTGAAGCCTTCAGATATTTTACTGGTTCAACCAGATCTTCAAATCTTGGTGTGTTAAGGGAGTAACTAAGCCACCCTTCTCACATAAATAACAAGAGAGCCACCATCTAGAGAGTTGTGTGGAGATGACCATAGAACTGTCATCTGGATTATGACAGCCCTGCTCTTGAGTTCTCATTATTTCAGAAATCCATCAAATATATTGGACTGCCTTTCTTTATTCAGTAGATATGTTCTTTAAAAACTATAAATCACATTTTTGGAAAAGGAATCCTATTTAACTATCCCCAAGGGCTCACTAAAAGGACTCCTATATTGAACCTTTTTGTAAAGCAAATAACCATGCTCTAATATATGTTGGATTTTTATATACTTAATATTTTTTTTTTGGAGACTGAATCTCCCTATCTCACCTGGGCTGGAAGTACAGTGGCCACCCACTATCATCTGCTACCTTTTTCTGAACTGGGCTAGTTCACTCTCTTTGGCAGTGTGGTGGCCCTCTATTTCTGAGTGCTCACCATAATGCAAACATCCATCAGCTTTAGCTCTGCTGGAGCTAAGTGCTTCTCAAGTCAAGCAGTCTACCAGCTTCAGCCTCCCCAAGGGGTAGGGAAGGGTATATTATCACACAAAGCTATGTTGAGTTTTTTTTAATAAGTGAGCACATCTGTAATGCCAGGAATATGTAATAGCAGGGAAAATGAACACAGAAAGACTTTTAAGACCAGGAGTGAATGTTAGCATTACAACAATGTCACATACTTTAGAATTCTTTTTATTATAAAAATGTCTTACCACCATTAACTGATTAATGTTAACAACATTTGTGGGAGGTAGATAAACATCACACCAATTTCACTAATGGAAAAACCAAAGCAGAGAAAAATTAGGTTGCATTCAAGTGCAGGCTTCATGGCAAAGTTAAGAATGAATTTGCAGCCATCATGAATCCCATTATTCCCTCACTGGTTTCCAACAGCTGTTGAATTTTGCCAACATAAAAATTGGCACAATACAGCAGGAACCCATTTACTTGGCTCTTCCAAGGGTCATCTTCAGCCCATCCATACCAAATGTAAGAATATTCAGTCTCAATTTAAGCGTTTCACAACTCCCTTCACACACACACACACACACACACACTGATTTGACTCTATGATGTGGGAGAATTGTGGCCCATGTTGAACAAGGGGAAACAGTGCCAAGCTAGAGATTTGGGGAAATGAAGTAAGGAAGGGGAAACCATATGAAAAAATGGAGAGAGAAGACATGGGAACAAATGGGGGAGATGTCAAGAAGGAAAATAGGGTGGTCATTCAGGAATGAGCCATACATAGAAGAAACCAAGGAAATTCAAGAGGTTCAGTGAGATATAATTAGGTTATATGCTTTGACATTGAGGCTTCCAAAATGTTATGAAATACAGTACTGTGACAAGTATCATTCTTCCCTAAGACATTGGAATGCAAGGTAGAAGTACCTCATTATATTTCTTAGAGGGAGAAAAATGTCGGTGTTATAGGTACAAAGGCAGAGAGAGATGACTGGCAGGAGACTGACAAGTTGGTGCCAATGAAAACGTGCGTCCTCTTCTTTTTCAGGGTTGTGAATTTTTTACATACCAAGCCTCTTTTCTCCCCAACCTCTGCCCATTGTTCACTGTCAGACAATATGTTTACCATTCTCCCTCCAGAGGGTCTTCAATGTGAAGTATAATTCACTTGCCTTTCCCCGAAGAGATCAAAGGAAAAGGAAAAGGACCCATATTCACAAAATTATTTATAACAGTTCATTTTGTGGTGGCAAAGAATTGGAAATCAAGGAGATACTCATCAATCTGGGCATGACTGAACAAGTTGTATCATATGATTGTGATGGAATACTATTATACTCTAGGAAATGACAGTGTGATTTCAGAAAAACATGGCAAGATATATATGAACTGATTCAAAGTGAAGTGAGAACTGGGAGATGATGGTACACAGTAATAGCAATGTTGTAATGATGATCAATTGTGAAAAATTTGGCTGCTCTGATCAATACAATGATACAAGACAATTCCAAAGGACTCATCATGAAAAAATGCCATCCACCTCTAGAGAGAGAACTAATGAACTCTCAAATACAAATCTGAAGTATAATTTTCTCACTTTATTTCTCTTGTTTTTTAAAAAATGTGGCTAGTGTGGAAATGTTTTACATTAAAAAATTCATTTGCCTTCCCCAAACACTGCCCTCAAAATACACTTTTATTTTTAAATTTATTTTTTAATTTTTTTTTTTTTTGCTTTTTGGAGGGGGGAAGATAGGGCAGTTGGGGTTAAGTGACTTGCCCCAAGTCACACAGCTAGTTTTGTGTTGTGTCTGAGGTCAGATTTGAATTCAGGTCCTCCTGACTCCTGCACCACCTAGCCACCCCTACATTTTTATTTTTAAATGCAGAGGAAACATTCCATTTTGTAGACTGTCTAAAGAATAGAGAAAGAGATGTTTTGTACATTCATTCCATCTCAAATTTCCTAAGACCAAAGCTCCTTTATAGAAAGATGTTTTAAAAATATCACCATTTCATAATTTGTGGAGTCTCAGCTGCTTGGGCACAGAAGGTACTGGCAGAGGGTAGTTTCTCAGCCCTCAGTCAGTGGTGGTGATGCTATTGTCTGAGGTGATGGGAGTGTGGGTGAAAAGGTGGCCATAGCTAAAGATGTCAGCAGCAGAGGACGGTGATAGGATAATGAAATGATCTCAGCAGCAAAGGCAGAGATGGCCACAGCTGAGGTAATAGGATGGAAATAGTGTAATAAGAAAAGGGGGAAGAGGAGGGGGAAGCAGCAGTATTGTAGGGTTCCTGGAAGGACTGGGGTCTGAGTGCACACCTGTGTCTCCTGTGTTATCTCCCCTGTATTATCTCCTATTCATGGCATCACTTTTCTCTAATTTACCCAGACCTGAAACGTCAGAATAATCTGTCTCTTCCCTCTTTCTCACTCACCCTCCATCTCTAAATCTGGCCCTCTCTTCTTTGCATTGTCTCCCAGTGCTATTCCTCATTCCCCTCTTTCCATTGCCATGGCCCTAGGGCAGGCTAATTACCTATTTCCTGGATCATTGCAAGAACCTAAAAACCGGCCTCTCTGCCATTGGTTTCTCCCCACTCCAGCACATTCCATAAATCACTGCAAGATGAATCTTTCTACAACACTCTGCTGCTCATGTCAACTCCCAGCTCAAAGAGATTCAGTGACTCCCTCCTGCTTATGAAAAAAAGTCCAGATGCTCCAGTCTGGCCTCACCCACCCACTCACTTCACACTAATCTCCCTTACATCACTTTATCATCCCTTCTTATCTCATCAGTAAAGTTGCCTGGAGTTATGCTATTTAGTCCTAATGCCAGTCTTAAATTTCCATGCACACAAATAAGCATACACAAATAGACCATACTGTCCTGAAAACAAAAGCTGAGAAAACTCATCCAGGGGATGGTATGCTTCTCTTTAGCCAAAAAAAAAAAAAAAGGAGCCAGAGAAGGAAAGGGCAAACCACCCCAGTCTCTTTGCCAAGAAAATGCCAGATGGTATCACAAAGAGTTGGACAAGACTGAAGACCAAACAATAAAAATGTGACCTTCAGTAGATCACATAATCTCTCTGGACCTTTTTTCTTCACCTATAAAATGAGTGGAAATGAATTAGATGGTCTCTAAGGTCCCTTCCAACTCTGAAGCTGTGATATAACCTCTTGCCCAAGAGCAGAGAATGTTACAGATGGAAGGGGTCTTAGAGGTCATGAAATCCAATTTCCCTAATTTTACAGATGAGAAAATTAAGGAATTGAGAGTTAAGTGACATAGCCAATTTCACATAGCTAGAGGCAGGATTAAAACTCAGGTCTTCTTGACTTTATTCACTATACAACCTAGCTGTCATTTAGTCCAACCCTTCCCTCTACAGATGAAAAAACTGAGACCCAGAAAGGGTTAGGCATTTGCCAGGGTCATACTAATACCCAGTGATGGTATATACTGGGTCTGGAATCATGTCTTCTGAATTCCAATGTTATTTCTACCAAATTGTGCCCATTTTCAATAAATCTAGACCTTGGGAAGATCCACAGCGAATTGGGGAGAGGGTTTAGAGAGAAGGCAGGGACCCAAGGAAGTTGGAGAATAAGGGACAGGCTGTTAGGAAATGAGCGATGGACAGCACATGTATAACCTATAACACCTGTATAACCTATATCAAATTGTTTGCCTGCTCAATGAGGGGGAGAGAGAGAGAGAGAGAGAGAGAGAGAGAGAGAGAGAGAGAGAGAGAGAGAGAGAGAGAGAGAGAGAGAGAGAGAGAGAGAGAGAGAAAGAGAATTTGGAACTCAGAATGTTTAAAATACTAATGGTAAAGATTGTTTTTGCATGTAATGGGTTGGGGAGAAATATTAAATCATTTGAAAAAAGAAAGCAAGTGATGCATTCAAAGCTCAGATGTTGGGTGCCTCAGGTGTTTAGAAATACAGTCCTGTTACTTGGTGCATACAACCCTTTCTGCATATACATTGTCTTAGGATATTCTTGCTACTGATGCTCCAAACAAAATAGGTCTTTGTTCTCCAGAATTAAGCATTATAACAACTTATATTTATATCTTTTAAGGTTTGCCAAGTTCTTTCCCCACAACAACCCTGTGAGGTAGGTGATACAGACATTATTATCCTCATTTTATAGATGAGGAAACAGGTTCATAAAGGTTAAGTGACTTTCCCAGGGTCACACAGCCAGTGAGTGTCTGAAGTGGACTCAAACCGAGGCTTCCTGACCCCAAATCCAGCACTCTCCTTATAGTGTCCATATACAGTGTATCCCATTCATTATTCTGATTCCTTATTTCATCCCATATGACCTTGGGAAATTTTGCCTTGGGAAACTAATGAACTACCTTAGAATTTATAATAATAATAATAGTTCACATTTACATGGTGCTCCACAGTTTACAAAGCACTCTTCCTCACAACCACCCTGTGAGGTAGATAGTTGTACTATAGATAGTACAACCATATATTATCCCCATTTTATAGATGAGGAAACTGAGGCTCAGAGGGGTCATAGGATCATAGTTTTGGAGCTAGAGGTTATCTAGTCCAAACCCTCATTCTGTATATGAGAAAACTGAGGGTCATACAGCTAGTAAGTAAGAAGAATGGAAACTCAGATCTTCTGATTGACAGTCTGATGCTTTAATGACTGGCTTTTGCCATCTCTTACAGTGTTGATCACCTTGCTTATCCTAACTTTTTCTTCTCCAAATTGTCATTTTATGCTCAGGAAGCACTCCTCAAAGTTTCTGTTGAATCAGTCCATGCTGGTAAGATAGGTTGGTGATGGAAACCAACCAGCTCCCCACTCTCTAAATGCATAATCTGATCACATGACTATAAGCTAGCACCTTTGGCATGGCTGGTGAATGGGCCTCCCCTTGAGTGTGATTGGAAGCCCAAAATAAAAGGAAATCAATCACTTAATACTATAGAAGTAGGTAGAAAATCCAGAGAAAAGATGGGAGCCCTTGGGAACACTGCTAGGAAGGCAGTGCCTTCTTAAAACATACAAGGTGTGATTATAAAATAATAAGACAATGTAACAAATGTGCTTAAATGTATACATCCAAGTGAAAGCCTTCCTTCCTCCTGGTCACCCTGGCGGCCATACACTTTATTCAGTGATATGAGCTACCATTGCTCAGAACAGTTTGGGAATTCAAACTTCTCTTTGGGAATACCTTTCCAAGATAATAACCAATCATATAACTTTATAGTCATCTCTCTCTCTCTCTCTTTCTCTCTCTCTTCCTCCCTCCCTGTCTTTCTCGATCACATTCTCGAGCGTGCGCGCACACACGCGCGCGCGAACACACACACACAACTTTATAGTCATTTCTCTTTCTTTCCATCCCTCCCTTGACTGTCTTTTAGTCTCTCTCTCTCTCTCTCTCTCTCTCTCTCTCTCTCTCTCTCTCTCAATAAATTCTCCATTATCCAAAATTTGTCTCAAAGTTATTATGCTTACAAAATCCTGGCTCTCTCTGGAAGATACCTGGCCTCTTTATACAGTGCTAGTTGCTCTTTCATGTCTCTTGAAACACATGGCCAGAAGAACTCAGATTTCAGGTCCTAGACCTATAGCTAGAAAGGATCTGAGGCCATCTAATACAACTTTATTTTATAATTGAGGAAACTGAGGCTAAGAAGGATAAGTGATCACACTTGAATCCAAGATCACGCCATCAGAGGCAAGATTTGAATTCAACTGCTCTGGTTCCAGAGCTAGCATTTTTTTCCACCTCTCTACACTGTCTACTTGGCATACTCCTTGGCCTCCCCTCCTTCCCCATTGCCATTTCAAGATCTTCCATCTGCCTCCATTACTCTGCAGACTCTCAGATTTGTTCCATCCTTTATGACTCTTGACCAAGAGTCTTGTTTTGTTTTTGTATCATTCTTTTCCAAGCACTAGGTTGGGTTCCAGATGATTTCTGTTATGAAAAAATCAAATTCACCTCAAAAGAATAAAAATGGAAGAGATGTTTTAAAAAGACTGTGCTACAACTCTGAAGCTACTTCTACATGAAGAGATTCAGATTCACTCAGAGAAATGGTAGGGCCATAGGACCAAGGATTTGGCCTTCCAAGAAGGATCCCTTTGAAGAGAACAATCCTCATTTGAATGTACAAAATAATCCAAATGATAATAATACATGGTCACATTATAAATACCTTGTATTTGATTAAAAAACAACAGCCAAAAAACAAACCCACAGAGTTCTTGTATGAATCCTAATTAAAGACAACATCACGTTCAGAATGATCACACTTATAGCTATAATGTTCCTCAGCCTTAGTAGAGGTGGTTATAGATAAAGGAGTCAGAAAGGGGGCAAGTCATGTGAGTGTTACCTGAATGTAATCTCAGAAAAGTCACTACTTTCCCTTTGATTCAGACACTTAACTGGTCCCATTCCGAATCTGACAAGTCGTGGATTCACAGATTGATCTCACACACCCTCTTTTTCCAAACGCCTTAGTTAAATGTGAATTCACATGTGTGTTCATTGCCCATCCTCTATGGTGAGTTGGGGAATGGCCTGTTAAATGACGACACAGGCCACTCCTTGGTAAAAGTTTGCAGTTTTCTCTCCCAAAACATCTTCTTTTTGTTGAGAACTTCCATCTTCATCCTGTGTTCCTCTTCTGCCATTTCACATTCTCTTTCGATCTGCTGGATTTTGGCCACGTGGACTTCATTCATCTGGATCAACTGCAGCTGCAAAATGGACATTTGCTGATGGTGCTCTTCTTCGTGCATCTTTTTTAAAGCACTTTCCTGAGAGGCTCTGCTCCGGTAGTTTTTACTGGTCGTTATTCTGACCGCTGAACACGAAGGTTCAGGCTGAGAGGTCCCTTCACAAACTGGGAAGTGAATGAGTTCCTTCTCCTCCTCACATAGTTCTCGATTTGAAACGGGAAAAGGTTCTGAAAGATAGGAACAGAAAACAGACATTCAAGGGTTGCTCTCCCATATCAACAGACTATAAATGCAGAGGCCAGATTGGGAAGGGCAATCAATACCAAAATGCCCTGGGAGAGACGCAGGACAAAGTGAATGGGAAGGAACAGATGATGGCAATTCCGAGCCACAATAACCAGACAAAATGGATTTATTTAGAGTCTGCTTCCAGACATCGAAAGCAATTTTGCCAAGAAGAAAGTATTTTCTCCGTAGGATACAGTTTGGGGTTTGTTTTTTGTGAGTGTAAGTAAGGTCTAGAAATGAAGTTCTAGAGTAGGAACATCTTTCGTTGATACAACTCAGTAACTTGTCTGTAATTTATAGTTTTCCCTAAGACACTGAAAAGTTCAGTAATTTACCCATAGTGACAGGATGTGTCAGAGACAAGATTTGTACTCGGGTCTTCCTATGGCCAAGGCCACGTCTTTCGATTACACAATTCATCTTAAATTTTTAACAACAACCGCAACAACATAACTAAGATTTATACAGAACTTTAAAGATTGGTGAGAAGGAAGGAGGTATAGGCAAAAATTTTCCCATTTTTCAAGCAAAATAGAAAGAAATCACAAATTTAAGGTAACACAGGAAGTCAATAGGAGAGAGGGTCTTCTTTCAACTTCCTAATTCCCAGTATATTGGGCTATATCCAGTCTAAGCCTAAAACATCAATAGGTGATATAAAACACGAAGTCCAGTTATTCTCTCACTACATGGTGGCAGAAAGATCAGAGTACCCTTTTTATTTAAAAGAAAAAGGGGGAAGGGAAGAATACAGCTTTTGTCGTGTATTTACCACTAAGGAAATAGTAATGTATTAGATCAAAATTTTAAAATTACAATTAAACCAAGATATCACACCATATACCACAATAAGTTTCAAACAGATACATGACCTAGATATAAAAAGGTCCATCAAAAACAATTTAGAAGAGGATAGAGAAAGAAAAATTTTACAATAATGGATAAAAGGAAGAAGTCATGACTAGACAAGGGACAGAGAGGATTACAGAAGATAAAAAGGGTCAAATCTGATTACATAAAATTGAAAATGTTTTTGCACAAACAAAATCAATGAAATTAAAGTGAGAAGAGAAGCTGTTAATTAGGGGAAAAAATCTTTACAGTTTCTCCAAAAACAGTTATATAAAAACAGACAGAGGGCAACTAGGTGGCGCCATGGAGCATAGAGTGCCAGGGCTAGAGTTAGGAAGATTCTTTTTTTTTTTTTTTTGGAGGGCAATTGGGGTTAAGTGACTTGCCCAAGATCACACAACTAGTTTTTGTGTTAAGTGTCTGAGGCCAAATTTGAACTCAGGTCCTCCTGACTCCAGGACCAATGCTCTATTCACTGCTCCACCTAGCCACCCCAGGAAGATTTTTCTTCCTGAATTCAAATATGGTCTCAGATATTTACTAGCTGTCTGACTCTGAGCATTTCACTTAACCCTGTCTGCCTCAGTTTCCTCCTCTATAAAATGAGCTGGAAAAAGAAATGTCAAACCAGACCAATATTTCTGCTAAGAAAATCCCAAATGGGGTCATGAAGAGTTGGACATGACTGAAGATACTTGACAACAACATCTAAGACAGAACTGATTAAAATATGTAAACATATAAGTGTATATGTATAAATAAAATATAATTAAAACAAATCCCTTATGAATATATATGTAATATAAAATATATAAAAGTATTCCCCCAATAAGTGGTCAAAGGACATGAACAGGTAATTAGTTCCCAAAGGAAGGTACCCAACATAATCAACAGTCTTAAGGAGAAAAAAATGCTCCAAATGACTAAGACCTTGTAGACTATCTCTATCAAGTCATTGCCCTGGGGCCTCTACTCTTTGCAAACTGTTGTTGTTGACCAATGACATCAAGAGAATGATACAGTCTTGGGAAGGGTTGAGAGGTCACAAGAAAGACCAGTTCCTCTATACCCTCCTCAGACACAGTAAGCACTTTGCAAATCTTAAAGCACTATATAAATTCTAATCTTATTCAATGTGGTTTTTATCCCCACACCAGAAAAGGGCAACATGCCCACTTACCCACACAGAAAGCTATCCTTATGAAACTAGAAGCAACAATCCTGTAAGAAATCTTAGCAATCATTAAGAGTTATTCCCTGAGACCAATGAAAAGTAGGCAGGACACAAAGAAAAGTTATCAATGTATCATATTAAGTATAAAAAAGAACAATTCCAATAATTATTTTAGTAGATAAGTGGAAAGATTGTATCTATTACCATTCTTAAAATAGGTAGGAATAATTTTTATTAATACAGCAAAAAGATCATATTTAAAACCAAGAATTAAAATCATACTGCCTAGAAAAGTTCTACCTTAAAAATAAGAACAAGGTCTCCTGCAACTAATACCTACTGAATACAGTAAAGAAATGTTGATCACCATTATCAGAAGTGAAATAGAAATTTTATATATGTAAAAAGTAGGAAATAAAAATTTCATATTATATAGATATCAATATAAACTTAGAAAATCTAAGAGGATAACTTAAAATGACAAATTCAAAATGCACTCAGCATTCTGTGTCATATGATTAAGTTTGGCTCTAGTAAGAAATTAAAAATTGCACCTCTTTCCATTCTTTGCAGAATAGGGAGGACAGTGGGTGTGGAACCTTGCACATGTCAGATTCACTTGATAGGTTGTGATGGCATTGCTGAACTGCCTTCTGTTTTATTCTTTGTTAGGAAGGATAGTGAGGGTTGGATGGAATATATTTGAAAATGAAGGTGATGTAAAAACAAGAGATATCACTTAAGAAAATTTTAATAAGCAGCAAGGTTGTGATATATAATTAAAAATCAACTGTATTCCAATATTCTAAGAGCACCTAGATAGAAAATGTAATGGAAAAAATAAATTGGGTGATAGAAAAGATTTAATACTTAGTTATTAAATTCAGTAGTAAGTTATTTATGTAAATAGAAACATTAAATTCCAGTGGGAGCACTAAAAGAAAGGATTATTAAATGGAGGACTTAATTTATTATGCCTGGGAAGACTAAATTAATGGAGATTTAATGCAATATCAATTTAAGTCCCTGTGGGAAATTTCAAAGAATATGAAAAATTGATAGCGAAAATTATCTAGAAGGAGTAAGAATACTAAGGAATTTAAAAAGGAAATAATTATGTTCTTGTCCTACCAGACTTCTTAATATTAAGAGTTGCTTAAAATTATTCTATTGCCTCTAAGATAAAAAAACAAACTCATCAGCCTAGAATTTAAGACTCTCTACAATCTGTCCCCAACTTACATTTCCAATCTTATTTCACAGTTTTTCCCTTTTATTATTGTCTGATGACATCTCAATTTAATCAGCTAATTCAGTGATGATACCTTTTGACTTTGTTCCTAGAATCTGACAAGCATCTATGCCAGTATTTATGTTGGCATCTAGGTGGCACAGTAATAGAGTTTTGGGCTTGGCTTCTGGAAGCTCTGAGTTCAAATATGACCTCAGATGTTTGCTTCCTCCCTGTATGATCCTGGGAAAGTCATTTAACTTGTCTGCCTCAGTTTCCCCAATTGTAAAATAGGGATAATAGCTTCTAACTCATAGGGTTGCTGTGAGGAACAAAGGAGATAATATAGGGTATTCAACTAGAGACCTCTTTATAGGTTGATATCAACCATAGAGAAGGCTTGTTTCCATACTTTATAACATGCAATAAATTGCAGGTGGGCCAAAGAAAAACATTTTTAAAAATTCTCTCTAAAAGGTAAAGGAAAACAGAAACATCTAGCATTTATATAACACCTTAAGGTTTGCATAGTACTTTACAAATATCATCTCATCTGATCCTTACCTGGGAGGTAAGTGCTGTTATTATTTCATTTTACAGATGGGGAAACTGAAGCAGGCAAAGGCAAAGTGATTTGCACAGGGTCACACAGCTAGTAAGTGTTCCAAGTCACATATGAATTCAGGTCTTCCTGCTTCCAGGTCCAGTGCTCTATCTCCTATATCCCTTAGCTGCCTATTTTATCCCAGCTTAGGGGGAAAGATAAATTCATGACTACTAAAAATATGGAGGATGTCAGATAAGACATATTTGAATGGATACTTCTTCCATACTTTGATTTATGATCATGCTTACTCTCTAAGTCAATGCACATCACAATCTCATTTTAGCTTAGTAACCAGTTTTCAGGATTTACCCTGGTCAAAAAAAATTCAACATTAAGTGATGTCTCTCTTTTTCTTTACATTTGGCTAGATTGGTGATGAGATGATGGATTCTTGGTCCATTTGCCAAGTCCATTCTATTAGCATTTCTAACTTTTCTGGAAGTTTCTCCCCATTGATGGGAAGATAAGGTTATCACCGTGCCAAGGTGATGTATCAGAGCTGCACTTCAGTTATTTTAATTTATACAAAGAAAAATATGGGAAAATAGGAAACATATATATGATCAAAAATACTAGTGATCTCTTGGTTTTGCTTAACAGTTTGTTATAAGGGATGTTTTAAGGCTAAGGTTGGGGGTGGAGTGGGTTTAATATAACAGATTGTTTGAAATTTTAAAAATTGTTTTAAAAGTACCAATAAGGGGAGGCTAGGTGGTGCAGTGAATAGACCACTGGCCCTAGAGTCAGGAGGACCTGAGTTCAAATCCTGCCCCAGACACTTAACACACACACACACACAAAAACTAGCCATGTGACCTTGGGCAAGTCACTTAACCCCAACTGCCACTCCAAAAAGCAAAAAAAAAAAAAAAAAAGTACCAATAAAAGGTTACTGTCCAGACACATAAAGTGATATGCCTAATGTTGCCAATTCCATTTGCTAAGTGGTCAAAGCAGATCACTCTTCTGGCAGAGAGGTGATGGACTAGAGATACTGAATGAGACATATAAATTAAGATATGAAAAATAAGTGGATTTGATTTGTGTGACCATGCTTATTTGCTACGAAGAGAGAGCTTTTATTTTTGGTGGGGGGTTAGGAATTGGGGGAAATGGCAAGTTGGTGATAGAGAAACTATGAAAAGGAAGAAAACAGAAGAACAACAATGAATGATTTAAAAATAAAGAGAAGAAGAAAGAAGTTCAGAAGGCACCAGATAAGGAGGGCCATATTGGATCTACCATATAAAATTTAAAATATAGAAAATCACACCTATGTAATTATTAAAAAAAATAAATGAAACCTAGTATTAGTGAGATAGTGTTGAAAGTCATTAATATTAGTTCAGTCTTAGCTCCTAGCATATAGTGCTTTACAAACAACAGATGTATAATAAACATTTGTTGGATTGATTCCACAAGAAAATTTGTTCCAAGTTCTAAATAACTGATCTACAAATAGCTTTAATTTAAAAAAAAAAACCAGTACCTAAATTGAGGATTTCCAAAACTATACATAAATATTTTCTTACATTATCCTAAAGAGGAAGGCATCTCTGCATAGCCATTTTTTTGCTTGTTACTTATCTACAGGTATTTTATTTTTTAATTTAATGTAATTTATTTATTTTTAAATTTATTTTTATTTTTCAACATTCACTTCCACAACATTTTAAGCTTCAAAATTTCTCCCCCTCTTTCCCCCCCCTTCACCCCCAAATGGCATGTAGTTTGATAAAGGCTCTCATTTACATTCATATTGAATCTATTTTCACATTAGTCATGTTGTAAAGATTAGAACCAATGGGAGAGGGGGCAGAGCCAAGATGGCGGAGTAGAAACAGCTCATCCAAGCCACTCCACCCCCAGATTTCCTCCAAACTATGTAAAAGGGGACTCTGAACAACTTCTGGAGCCTCAGCACCCACAGAATGACATAGAGAAGCTAACCTCCCACTGAGGACAGCCCAGCAGCCCTGCAGGAAGGACCAGCGCAACGCTCTGGGAGGCAGCAGCGCAACGCGCAGAGCACAGGGAGCCAAGCACAGGTCCGGTCCGCCTGAGTCGAGGTTTTAGCCCCAGGGCGGCAGGGCCAGCAGCCGGCTGGAGGGACCCCAGAACACCAGCAGCTGTGGCAACTCCAGAATTATCAACATAAACATGCCTAGGACAAAGTGAAAGGTTAGTGCCCTATGGATTTTTGGGACCAGTATTTGGGGAAAGCGTCGGCTTCCTCCCCTGGGGGCTAGAAGCCACTGAGGAGACACGCCATTTTGTAGATTTCAGAGGCAGCTCCAGCTCCTGGGCTGCGAACTGTAGGGAGATCCAGCGATCAGTCTTGGGGGGCAATCGCTCTTGCTTTAACCTCCCTGGATCTGGATTGTGATCTGGGGTGGAAGTCCTGGGTGGGTTTCCAGCTTGCCAGAAATAGAAGTTGCCCCCCGCACACGTTTGGGATGAAAATTCCCCTATCTGGAGACAAAAAGCCAAAGTGTGGCAACAAGCCCAAAAGTCAAGTAATTAAGTGGCAACATGCCAAGGCAAAGGAAACAAATTAAACAGAAAAACGCAACCCTAGACTCCTACTTTGGGGGCAAAGAGGGTCGAAGCATAGGGGAAGAGACTGTGAGGTCAGAGGTCCTGCTCCAAAAGCCCCAGGGGAAAACATGAGTGGGTTGCAGGCCATAGAGGACCTTAAGAAGGACTTTAAAAATCAAATAAGAGAAGTGAAGGAAAAATTGGGAAGAGAAATGAGAAGGATGCAGGAAAAGTATGAAATGAGGGTCAACAGCCTGACTGAGGAAAACAACACCTTAAAAAATAGACTAACTCAAATGGCAAAGGAGGCCCAAAAGGGCAATGAGGAGAAGAATGCCTTAAAAAGTCGAATTTGCCAGATGGAAAAAGAATCTCAAAAGTTCACTGAGGAGATTCATTCCTTCAGAGTTAGACTGGAGCAAATGGAAGCTAATGACTTTATGAGAAATCAAGATGCTGTTAAGCAGATCCAAACAAATGAAAGATTAGAAGGCAATGTGAAATATCTCATGGGAAAAATCACGGACCTGGAAAATAGATCCAGGAGAGACAATTTAAAAATTATTGGACTACCTGAAAGCCATGATCAAAGAAAGAACCTAGAAATCACCCTTCAAGAAATTCTCAAGGAAAATTGCCCTGATGTTTTAGACCCAGAGGGCAAAATAAAGGTTGAAAGAATCCACTGATTGGGGCGGCTAGGTGGCTAGGTGGCGCAGTGAGTAAGAGCGCCGGCCTCGGAGTTGGGATGACCTGGGATCAAAACCGGCCTCAGAAAATGAGCACCCACACAGAAATAATGACTAGCCGTGTAACCTTGAGCAAGTTACTTAGCCCCAATTGCATAAAAAAAAAAAAAGAATCCACCGATCACCTACTGAAAAAGATCCCAAAAAGAAAACTCCCAGGAATATTATAGCCAGGTTCCAGAATCCCCAGATCAGGGAGAAAATACTACAAGCAGCCAGGAAGAAACAATTTCAATATTGTGGAAACACAATCAGAATAGCACAGGACCTGGCAGCTTCTTTTTTTTTTTTAAACAAATGCTTTATTAACTTCTGTTTTACATCATTCATTTCCACCAGATTTTGAGTTACAATCATTTTCCCCCCATTATTCCCCTACCCAACCTCCCAGAATAGTAGTCCCACAAGATATCGCTTCCTCCAATCTGCTCTCTCCCATACCTTCTCCCATACCCCCATCAACTTTTCCATTAGAGGAAGGTGAATCTTTGTGTCCCAATGCCTGCACATCTTATCTCTTTATTACAAGCAAAAGAGTATTAATAATAGTATTTATATATATTTGAAACATTTAATGTTACGACCTCGAATTTCAGATCCATTTCCTTCCTCCCTTGTCACCCATTCCTTCTTGGGAGATAAGTAATTCAGTATATGTTGTACATGTCTAGCTATGCAAAACATTATCATAGTAGATATATTGTACAGGGCTGCTTATAATTCCCTCCCACTCATCCCACCCCCCACCTGGTCCATTCCCTACATGATCCTGTCCCTCTTCTATAGTGGGTACTTCCAACCTCCCCTCACCCCAATGATGCCCTCCCATCCATCATCCCTCCTCTCATCCCCCTTCCCCCTATCCTGCTGCAGGTTGAGATATCCCATTTAGTATGTATGTCATTTTCTCCCTGAACCAAATTCAATGTGAATGTGGTTTTGCCTTTTTGCCTTCCTTATTCTCCCCCTCCTTTGCAACCACTTCCCCTTGCTACTTCTACATGGGATAGTTTACCCTACCCTGTCTCTCCCCATCTCCTCTTGCCACTTTCCTCTCTCACCTCATAATTTCATCCCTTGAGTATTCTCCCTTCCCAACAAATTCAACCTATGCCCTCTATCCATATATAACTGTAACCATATACACACACATTCACATATGTATTCATATGACCACACCCCCTTCTTCCATTATTTTCATAGTGAGAAAGATATCATCAGTCACAGTTATTGCTTTTCCATATAGGAATGTAAATAGTTCAACTTTGATAAGTTCCCCTTGATCTCTCTTCCCCGATTACCTTCTCAGGCATCTCTTCCTTCTTGTGTCTGGATGTCAAATTTTCTATTCAATTCTGGTTTTTTCCTCAAGAATGCTTGAAAGTCCTCTATTCCACTGAATGACCATATTTTCCCCTGAAACAAAATACTCAGTTTTGCTGGGTAGGTGACCCTTGGGTTCATTCCCAGCTCTTTTGCCCTCTGGAATATCATATTCCATGCCCTTCTATCCCTCAGTGTAGAAGCTGCCAGGTCCTGGGCTATTCTGATTGTGTTTCCACAATATTGAAATTGTTTCTTCCTGGCTGCTTGTAGTATTTTCTCCTTGATCTGGGGATTCTGGAACCTGGCTATAATATTCCTGGGAGTTTTCTTTTTGGGATCTTTTTTCAGGAGGTGATCGGTGGATTCTTTCAACCTCTATTTTGCCCTCTGGATCTAAAACATCAGGGCAGTTTTCCTTGAGAATTTCTTGAAGGGTGATTTCTAGGTTCTTTCTTTGATCATGGCTTTCAGGTAGTCCAATAATTTTTAAATTGTCTCTCCTGGATCTATTTTCCAGGTCAGTGGTTTTTCCCATGAGATATTTCACATTGCCTTCTAATCTTTCATTTGTTTGGATCTGCTTAACAGCATCTTGATTTCTCATAAAGTCATTAGCTTCCATTTGCTCCAGTCTAACTCTGAAGGAATGAATCTCCTCAGTGAATTTTTGAGATTCTTTTTCCATCTGGCAAATTCGACTTTTTAAGGCATTCTTCTCCTCATTGCCCTTTTGGGCCTCCTTTGCCATTTAAGCTAGTCTATTTTTTAAGGTGTTGTTTTCCTCAGTCAGGCTGTTGACCCTTATTTCATACTTTTTCTGCATCCTTCTCATTTCTCTTTCTAATTTTTCCTCCACTTCTCTTATTTGATTTTTAAAGTCCTTCTTAAGGTCCTCTATGGCCTGCAACCCGCTCATGTTTTCCCCTGGGGCTTTTGGAGCAGGACTTCTGACCTCACAGTCCTTTTCCCTCTCTATGCCCCCAAAATAGGAGTCTAGGGCTGCATTTTTCTGTTTCCTTTGCCTTGGCATGTTGCCACTTAATTGCTTGACTTTTGGGCTTGTTGCCACACTATGGCTTTAAGGCCAGATAGAGGAATTTTTGTCCTGAACGTGTGGGGGGCAACTTCCGTTTCTGGCAAGCTGTAAACCCACCCACAACTTCCACCCTAGATCACAATCCAGATCCAGGGAGGTTAAAGCAAGAGCGATTACCCCCCAAGACTGATCGCTGGATCTCCCCAGGATTTGTAGGCTGGGAGCCGGAAATGCCTCTGAAAACTACAAAATGGCGTGTCTCCTCAGTGGCTTCTAGCCCCCAGGGGAGGGAGCTGACGCATTCCCCAAATACAGGTCCCAAAGTCCATAGGACACTAACCTCTTACTTTGTCCTAGGCATGTCTATGTTGATAATTCTGGAGTCGCCACAGCTCCTGGTGTTCTGGGGTTCCTCCAGCCGGCTGCTGGCCCTGCTGCCCTGGGGCTAAAACCTCGGCTCAGGCGGACCTGGGCTTGGCTCGGCTCCTGCTCTCTGTGCGCTGCCAGGTCCCAGACCGCTGTGCTGGTCCTCCCTGCAGGGCTGCTGGGCTGTCCTCAGCGGGAGGTTAGCTTCTCTGTGTCATTCTGTGGGTGCTGGGGCTCCAGAAGTTGTTCAGAGTCCCCTTTTACATAGTTTGGGGGGAATCTGGGGGCAGAGAAGCTTGGACGAACTGTTTCTACTCCGCCATCTTGGCTCTGCCCCCCGGACCTGGCAGCTTCTACACTAAGGGACAGAAGTGCATGGAATACGATATTCCAGAGGGCAAAAGAGCTGGGAATGAACCCAAGGGTCACCTACCCAGCAAAACTGAGTATTTTGTTTCAGGGGGAAATATGGTCATTCAGTGGAATAGAGGACTTTCAAGCGTTCTTGAGGGAAAAACCAGAGTTGAATAGAAAATTTGACATCCAGACACAAGAAGCAAGAGATGCCTGAGAAGGTAATCAGGGAAAAGAAATCAAAAGGAACTTATCAAAGTTGAACTATTTACATTTCTATGTGGAAAAACAATAACCGTGACTGAGGAAATCTTTCTCACTATGAAAATAATGGAAGAAGGGTGTATGGTCATGTGAATACATATGTGAATGTGTGTGTATATGGTTACAGTTATATATGGATAGAGGGCATAGGTTGAATTTGTTGGGAAGGGAGGATACTCAAGGGGTGAAGTTGTGAGATGAGAGAGGAAAGTGGCAGGAGGAGATGGGGAGAGACAGGGTGGGGTAAACTATCTCATGTAGAGGAAGCAAGGGGAAGTGGTTGCAGGGGAGGGGAAAAATAGGAAGGTAAAAAGATGAAACCACATTCTCATTGAATTTGGTTCAGGGAGAGTATGACATACATACTAGATGGGACATCTCAACCTACAGCAGAATGGGGGGGAGGGGGATGAGAGGAAGGATGATGGATAGGTGGGCATCCTTGGGGGGAGGGGAGGTTGGAGGTACCCACTATGGAAAAGGGACAGGATCAAGTGGGGAATGGACCAGGTAGGGGGTGGGATGAGGGGGAGGGAATTATAAGCAGCCTTGTACAATATATCTACTATAATAATGTTCTGCATGGCTAGACATATACAACATATACTGAATTACTTATCTCCCCAGAGGGAATGGGTGACAAGGGAGGAAGGAAATGGATCTGAAATTCAAGGTCTTAAGATTAAATGTTTCAAACATATACAAATACTATTATTAATCCTCTTTTGCTTGTAATTGGGGGATAAGATGTGCAGGCATTGGGTCACAAAGATTCACCTTCCTCTAATGGAGAGGTTGAAGGGGGTGTGGGAGAGGATATGGGAGAGAGCAGATTAGAGGAAGTGATGTCTGGCGGGACTGCTGTTCTGGGAGGGTGGGTAGGGGAAAACCAGGGGTGGGGAAATGATTGTAACTCAAAATCTGGAGGAAATGAATGATGTAAAACAGAAGTTAATAAGCATTTGTTTAAACAGAACCAATGGGAGAAACCACAAGAAGAAAGAAACAAACCAAAACAAAAGAAGAAAAAAAAGAGAGAGGAGGCAAATAATATGCTTCAATCTGCATTCAGACTCCATAGTTCTTTTTCTGGATGTGGACAGCATTTTCCATTATGAGTTCTTTGGAGTTGTCTTGGATCATTGCATTGCTAAGAAGAGTTAAGTCTATCAAAGTTAGTCATCACACATTGAGGCTATTACTGTGTACAGTATTCTTCTGGTTCTGCTCACTTAACTCAGCATCAGTTCATTCAAGTCTTTTCATGTTTTTCTGAAGTCTGTCTACTCATTATTTCTTATAGCACAATAGCATTCCATTACATTCATATACCACAACTTGTTCATCCATTCCCCAACTGATGAGCATCCCCTCACTTTCCAATTCTTGACCACCACAAAAAGAGCTGCTATAAATATTTTTGTACATATGGGTCCTTTTCCCATTTTTATGGTCTTTTGGGGATACAGACCTAGAAGTAGTATTTCTGAGTCAAAGGGTATGCACATTTTTATATAGCCCTTTGGACATAGTTCCAAATTGCTTTCCAGAATGGTTGGATCAGTTCACAACTCTACCAACAATGCATTAGTGTTGCAATTTTCCCACATCTTCTCCAGCATTTATCATTTTCCTGTTTTGTCATGTTAGCTAATCTGATATGTATGATATGATACCTCAAAATTGTTTTGATTTTCATTTATCTAATTCTCTATTTCTCTAATCAATAGCTGTTTAGAGCATTTTTTCATATGACTATAGATAGTTTTAATTTTTATATTTTCAGATATCCTTCATATCCTTTGACCATTTACCAATTGGGGAGTGACTTGTATTCTTATAAATTTGACTCAGTTCTCTATATATTTTAGAAATGAGGCCTTTATCAAAGATACTGGTTGTAAAAATTCTTTCCCAGTTTTCTGCTTCCCTCCTAATCTTGGTTTCATTGGCTTTGCTTGTATAAAATCCTTTTAATTTAGTGTAATCAAAATTATCCATTTTGCATTTCATAGAATTCTCTATCTCTTGGTTGATCATAAATTCTTTCCTTCTCCATAGATTTGACAAGTAAACAATTCCTTGCTCTCCCAGTTTGCTTATAGTATTAGCTTTTATGTCAAAATCATGTACCCTCTTTGACTTTATTTTAGTATATGGTATAAGAGGTTAGTCTATGCCTAGTTTCTGCCACACTGTTTTCCAGTTTTCCCATAACTTTTTGTCAAATAGTGAGTTTTTATCCCAGAAGCTGGAAGCTTTGGGTTTATCAAACAATAACCATAGTCATTGACTATTGTGTCTTGTGTACCTAACCTATTCCAATGATCCAACACTCTATTTCTTTGACAGTACCATGTAGTTTTGATGATTACTGCTTTATAATAAAATTTAAGATCTGGTATGGCTAGGCCACCTTCCCTAGCATTTCTTTTCATTAATTCCCTTGATATTCTGGACCTTTTGTTCTTCCAGATGAATTTTGTTATTATTTTTTTAGCTCTTCTATAGATATTTCAATGATTACTAGTAGCCTTTTGAATTGTGATACCCAGCCATTGTTTTTCCCCCCAGCAATCCTTCCTTCTCCTTAAATCAATTCTTTACGACATGCTTGTCAAACAATTATAATTTTTGTAGTCAAGAAGACCTGAATTCAAATCTAGACTCAGACATTTACTAGCTGTGTGACCCCGGGTAAGTCACCTAAACTGTCTACCACAGTTTCCTCATCTGTCCATCTACTTCACAATATTGTGAGGATCAATTGAGGTAATATTTGAAAAGCATTTTTAAGCCCTTAAAGTGCTATGTGAACACTAGAATTATTGTTTCTTTTTAAAAATTTTAAATTAATTTTCTTTTGAGAATTTTTGAGATCTCTAGGGTATTGTTAAAGGTTGGGAATTGCTAGGATAAGAAACATTGCAATCAACTCTTGGAAATGCTCATTTGCACTACTTAATAGCAGGCATTACTGCAAATCCTCCTTGAAGAATGCCTGTTTCCATGCCCAGAATGCATCCTGACCCATTGTGCTAAATGATAAAATCACCAGCAGTCACAGGTAATTAAATAAAAAATTCTCCCAGTTTTGGAAGTGTCTGTAGGCCCTATAATAAGATGAAAGATAAAGGGCTGCAGACATATAAATTGATACCTTATTCTAGCGTCTGATTCTTTCCCTCTACGTAACTCCATGGCCCCCAACTTTCAATGGAGTAAATAAAAAACCAATATCAAAATTTATGTAAAAATTGGGGATATTACACAAAAAAATGCAGATGGCATCCCAATGAACAGAGCAAGGAGTAACAGGAGCATTTATACCTTGGTTTGCTGTGTCAGGGTGGTATTCTGACTCTTCTTCCGGAGGACTCTGTAAAAAGTAAATTTGCTCAGGTAGCATGCTGGCAATCTTCTCTTTTCCTATTACCTGTGTGCTTAGAAGTGGACTAACGCTCCTTTTTACCTTCTCTCTCCTTTCATGTGCCATTATCTTTTTGGTCCGTGCCTTGATGTTTTCCCAACACTTCTTCAATTGTTTGAAATCTCGTAGTGAGACGCTTGGTTGAGAATTGTATTCATGGGCGAGGGCTTGCCAGGTCCTCTGTTTAAGTGCAATTGTCCTGGCATCACTTTTCTTACATTCAAGAACATATTTATACTTTTCCACCAATGCAAGCAAGATACTCTTTTCCAATTCAGAAAAGTATTTGGCAGGTTTTATAATTTCGTTGTTTTGCATTTTCTATTCTTTTTCTCCAGGCAATGAGTATCCTGTAAAAGGAAGTTTTAAACAATAATTATATGTTCAACTAAATCTTCAACAAATTATTTTAACCTAATCATAATTAAAGATCTAAATGTATTGCTTTATTTTTAAAATTATTTTTATTTATTTCATTAAATATTTCCTAATTAAATGTAATTTTTTTTCCTTTTTGCTTTTTGGAGGGCAATTGGGGTTAAGTAACTTGCCCAAGGTTACACGGCTAGGTTTTTGTTTGTGTGTGCATTAAGTGTCTGAGGTCGGATTCGACCTCAGGTCCTTCTGACTCCAGGGCCAACGCTCTACTCACTGCACCACCTAGCCGCCCCATGTAAAATTTTTTTAACAATCTTTAAAAAATTTTTGAGTCCCAAACTCTCTCCTTCCCCCCTCCTTGAGAAGGTAAGAAATTTGATATCAATTATATATGTAGAGTCATGTAAAGCATATTTCCATATAAACCATATTGCAAAAGAAAACACAACAAAATAAAAGAATAAAAATAAAGTAAAAAAGTATGCTTCAATATGCATTCAGAGTCTATCAATTCTCTCTCTGGAGATGGATGGCATTTTTCATCATCAGTCCTTTAGAATTGTCTTGGCTTATTGTCTCGATCAGAGTAGTTAACTCTTTCATAGTTGATCATTCTTACAATATTGTAAAGCCCTAAATTGAAATGTTTTCTTTTCTGCTAAAGCTTCTATGAAATAAGAAAATGTATGGTATCCTTAAATTTATCCATGTTCAAAATATCTTTTTAATTAATAGTAATAACTTCATACGAGGTTTTAAGGTTTACAAAGATTTTACACATAACTCGTTTGACATACATTTCTTTTCATGCATAAAACAGCCCTATAAATTAGGTACTAAATGACTTGCTAATATGTCTCAAGGGGAGAGATTTGAACATAGATCTTAGTAATTCCAAGTTCAGCAATCTATCTTCTACACTATACAACATCAGTCTTTGTCTGATGAAAGTTATTTCTCATGTACTACAGCAAATAAAATCAAACAAGATTCCCTATAATCTTACTGGACCACAGCTTTATTTAAAGAGAGATAGAGAAATAGTCTTGCATCATGAAAGACCACTGAATTTAGAATCTCAACACCTAGTTTCAAATCCTAGCTCTTACAAGTACTCCAGTCAGAGAGAACAAATTCCAAAGTTGCTCTAATATGGAAGGATGATGAGTTTTGTGATGATGATGTTTCTTAAGGACAGGATGGAGTTGCGGAAAATAAGTAAACCTGATGGGACATGAAAAAATGGAAGCTTTGAAAGAACTTTTAAAAAAATTCTTGTCTTCCAGTCATTCAGTTCTCTGAACAATGTTGAGGGTATAGTGAATATACCAATAAGGTAGGAGACTTCAGGCACTTATCAGTATGTGACCTTGGGCAAGTCATTTAACCCTGTTTGCCTCAGCTTCCTTATCTGTAAAGTGAACTAGAGAAAGAAATGGCAAACCACTCCAGTATTTTTGCCAAGAAAACCCCAAAATGGGGTCATGAAGACTGAAATGATTGAATAATCACAACCACAACCAATGCTGACATATTATCTATATCAT
Organism: Gymnobelideus leadbeateri; assembly: GCA_011680675.1. Lineage (NCBI taxonomy): Eukaryota > Metazoa > Chordata > Mammalia > Diprotodontia > Petauridae > Gymnobelideus > Gymnobelideus leadbeateri. The sequence goes on along the minus strand of WOXC01003643.1, from coordinate 62,611 downwards.
CTATATCTATACTTATATCTATAGCTATATACATGTACACATGTGTGATGTAACATATATAAAACATTATAACATATTACCATTTGTGGCATCTACATAATATAAAACATAAACACATAACATATTTAAGATATAGAACATGTAACAAAATAGATAACAAAACAAAAGATAGCATAAATAATGTGAGCATAATCAATTACTTTACCCATGTGTAAAAGTGGGCAGCATGCATGTGTAATATGCCACTTATTACATATAGTTAATATGCTAGATGTAACTCATGGGTGATATATGTAAATAATATATTTGACAAGATGGAAGCCCTGGGGGTCCTCTTAAAATGGAAGGAGCTTTGGAAGCTCTGTCTTGCATTCAGGTACTTCAGCCCTCCAGCATTCCAATCAGAGGGCAACATACTGTAATACTGACTTTTTCCTTTCCTTGCACTCTCCCTGAAATTTTGTAGTCTATGCTTATCAACCACTTGACTTGTCTTTTTCCACAGTGGCTATTCCAAATATTTTTGGTTTTTCCCAAACTCTCCACAGCAGCACTCTTTCCCCCCATCCTCTAAGTTGAGGACCTCAGCTCATTCTTTACACACACACAACTGGGGCTATTCACTGAGAGCTTCCTCTTCTCCCTTCCTCATCTCATATAATTCAGCCTTCTTTTCCCCCCCACTATGTCCATCTTTACCTCTGACTTAACCCTTCTCCTTGCCAAGGTGAACTGTTCAATATGCACCCTTGATTCCATTTCCTCCTATCTCTTCCAACAGATTTCCCCCTCCAACAACCCCATTTTCTCTAATCTTCTATCTCTATTTACTGACTCCTTTCCTTCTCCCCACAAACACTCCCATGTCTCCTCCATCCTTAAGAAACCCTAACTTCATCAAAACTGTACCCAATAGTTATCATCCTGAGTCTCTCCTCCCCTTCTTGGCTAAACTCTTTAAGAAAACAGCCTTCATTCTCTGCCTCTATTTCCCCCTTCTTATCCTCTCTTTTAAAGCCTCTACAATCTGGTTTCATCATTCAGCTGAAGTGATCTCTTAATTGCCAAGTCTAGTGGTCTTTCCTCAATGCCCATCTTTGAACTATCTGCAACATTTTGACACTATTAATCAGCTGCTACTCCTGGGTACCCTCTTCTTTCTGGGTTTTCATAACACTGTTTTTTTCCTGGTCTTCTCTTGCTGTCTGTCTGACTATTCTTTCTTAGTCTTCTCTGCTAGATCTCATCCAGGTCATGCCAACCAGCCATGGGTGTTCCACAGTGCTCTGACCTAGGCCCCTTTCTCTTTTTGCCCTATATAACATCATTTAGTGAGCTCATCAGCTCCGATGAGTTTAATTATAATCTATGCAGATGATTAGTTTATCTATACTTACAGCCTTATTTCTCTCCTCTTACAGTTCCACATCACCAACTGTCTTTTAATGTCTTAAACTGGGTGTCCCCTAGGCATCTCTAATTCAGCATGTCTAAAACCAGAATTCATTATTTTTCCCCTTCCAAATTTCTCTATTACTGTCAAGAGAACCGCTATTATCCCAAGTCATTGTCTTAAAACCTCTCTTGAGGGGCGGCTAGGTGGCGCAGTGAGTAAGAGCGCCGGCCTCGGAGTTGGGATGACCCGAGATCAAATCTGGCCTCAGAAAATGAGCACCCATGCATAAATAATGACTAGCCGTGTAACCTTGAGCAAGTTACTTAACCCCAATTGCTTAAAAAAAAAAACCCTCTCTTGACTTCTCATTCTCACTCACTTGTTCCACTTATCAAATCCATTGCCAAATCTTTTTATTTCTACCTCCACAGCACCACTTTCCCTCTCCTCTCCACTCCTTCAACCACAACCCTAATTCAGGACCTTATCACCTCACATCTGAAAAAGCCTTTTCATTGGCTTTCCTCTATACCTGGGATATTCTCCCTCCTCACCTTCTCCTCCTGGTTTCTTTCAAGTTCCATCAAAAATCACACCTCCTACAAGAAGCCTTTCCTGATCATCTCTTAATTCTGTTGTGTTCCCTCTATTATTCCGTCTTTGTACACAGTTGTTTGTGTATTGTCTCCCCTATTAGACAGTGATGAAATCAGGGATTGTCTTTTGCCTTATTTTGTATCCCCAGCATAATTCAGCACAGAAGCTGGCATATACTAGGCACTTAATAAGTGCCTTTTTGTTAATTTTAATTCAAATTAATTCATTTCATTCATTTTTCAGAGGAAGAAGTATCTTGTGGATGAAATCACAGTATCCTGAAGTACTCAAATATAGCACTAAAACAGGGTGGAGTTGGGAGAAAGTTTAACCAACCTCCATTTTAAAAAATATTATTAAGCAACAGCTACCAAAACTACCCAATTAAAAAACAGACCAGTGGAACAGGATAGGGATCCCAGAAGTTTATCCAAATAAATTAAATGTTTAATATATGAGAAACCTGATGAAAACAAACCAAATTGGATGAAATAATATAAATGTTATAGTAATATTATTAGATATTATAATATATAATGTAATAAAATAGACAAACTCATGTTATTCCTTAAATTAGAAAAATAAGTAAAAATATTAAAATCCACAGTGTTGGGCAGGGCTGTAAGAAACAGGTATACTCATATACTATTGGCAGCAATACCAGTTGGTCAAATGTTTCTGTAGAACATAGGTTCTTAACTACTTTTTGTGTCATGAATCCTTTGACTGGCTGACAAAACCTATGAACCTGTTGTCACAATAATGTTTTTAAATGCATTGGAATAAAATACCCAGGATACCAAAGGAAACCAATTATTGAAATTATTAAAACAACCACCACCACCACCAAGTTCATGGACCTAGATTAAATACTCCTGGAGAATAATCTAGCAAGTGGTAGAAAAAGCTATGAATTGGTCATATCCTTTGACCCAGTAGTCTCACTACTGGGTATATATCCCAGGGAAAGTAGCCAAAAGGTAAAGGGTCTATTTGTTCAAAGGTGTTTATAATAGTGTTTTTTATAGGACCAAAACCTGGAAATATACCAGATGCCCAAAGTGACAAAATGACTGAACAGACTGGTCACTGAAATAATGTACTTACTAAACCACCACCAAGAATGACAAATAGGAAGATCATAACTGACATATGAAAAGGTCTATGTGGCATAATGCAAAGCGAATGAAGTAGAACAAAGAACTCTATGTACACATTGACTGCAACCATATAAAAATACCATAGGCTAAGAATGGAGTTAGTTAAGAGTTATTATTGATAGTTGAAAGTATGTTTATTTTTTCATTTTAAAGGTCACTAAATGCAAAAAGTCATTTAAATATTGAAAGCAGAGAAGAGGGAAAACTTTAAAACAAAGGTAAGGATCATGAGAACATATTATAATCAAAATAGAGGGGCTTCTTAAGTAACAAAAAGCAAAGAGAGGCATAAAAGCAGAGAGAGAGAGAGGGAGAGAGAGAGAGGGAGAGAGGGAGAGAGAGAGAGAGAGAGAGAGAGAGAGAGAGAGAGAGAGAGAGAGAGAGAAAGAGAGAGAGAGATCCTCTTCCATGTAGGGAATCAGAGAGTAGAGGGAAAAGGCAGCTGAAGTATGGTGGACACAAAAGGGAAAGATCAGGTAAAATAATTCTGAAACGACCAGAACACCTAAAACATCTTTTTGAGTGAGAAGATTTCACTTTGTAACCCCAGATGATTTACAACAGGAGCTGAAAATCAGACCAGGTCTTTGTTTTAGGAATTCAACACTGGAAAATATTCAACATGAGCAACTGGCAGGTAGATGGTCCCGACAGGAAAGCCTCACTCTAAAATCAGCAACATTTGTAGGTGCTTTAATAATGGTTTATTTGCAGGAATGTTTAGTATTGTCTTATATTAACTTAGGATCATAGCTCTTCCAGAAAGGAAAGTCTAACTGGATGAAGAATATTTATTGTCTAGATTTCAACATGGATAGGAATAGACAGTCTATAGTGCTTGTCCCTCAGTATGGGTAAATATATGACAGACAATACAATGACAGGGACCCAGAAATGGGGGGAAAAAAAAGGAGTTGAGTGGGCTGGATTGCTTTTAGGAAACTGGCATCTCATAATAGCTAAGGCTGATGTTATCAAGATAAACACTTTATTGGTGTCATTGTACAGCAGTGAGACCAGGAGCACCATAGTCTCAGAAAAATTAAAGATACATATCACACAGTCAGCAATGGAAAAGCACATGGGGTAGGTAGGGGTAGGCTGCATAATATAAACAATGAGGAAGTGTAAATGAGAACAAGAAGGAAGGATGTCAGCAAAGGGCTGTGTGACAGCAAGAAAAGATGAGCTGGTTACCTAATGAGTGGGAGAGGTGGGGAGTGATCCCCTGGTACCCTCAGAAGAGGGTTGAGAAAGAAGAAGTTAAGAAAGCACATTGGGTGAATTCCCTGTGCAAGATCTTTGGGAAAACATGGAAGAATCACACAGAGTAGGAAAGAGAAAATGAGTTGTTATCTGAATATTGTAAGAACATTATGAAACAAGAAGGTCATGAATTCATTTGATTATTTACATGTAAATTTTGTGTTCAGAGAGATCTCTAAGATAATCGAGTTTGGAACCCAATCATTTTACAGATGAGGAAACTGAGGCCCAAGAAAATCAACACTTGACAAAGATTATACTGCTAACTAGGGCAGTGATGAGAATTCTGCACACAGGAACAGAAACTTTATCTCGGGGCAGCTAGGTGGTGCAGTAAATAAATAGACACCGGCCCTGGAGTCAGGAGGACCTGAGTTCAAATCCGGCCTCAGACACTTAACACAAAACTAGCCATGTAACCTTGGGCAAGTCACTTAACCCCAATTACCCACCCTCTCCAAAAAAAGAAAAAAAGAAAAAGATAAATTTTATCTCTGCATTGAGTTCAGTGGCACAAAGGGACTGATTTCCATACGGTGGTTAAAATTACTAACTCTGAGCCACAAATGAGGCTATGACTCAGCACGGGCCTCAGGCAAAATTGTGAATTCCAGACATATGAGACAATCTATGCACAGGCATGGATAATCATGTAAGAGAAACAAGTAACAAGTCAGTTTGATTAGAATAGACTGGAATCGTAGGTGGGAGCCATACTGTAGAGGCTTTGAATGACAAGCTGAAGATTATGTGGTTTATCCTGTGGACAATAGAAAGTCACTGAAGATGTCTGAGTAGGGGAATGACACAGGCATATCTGTATTTCAGAAAGATTAATTTGACTGCTGTAGAGGATGCAAGGGAGATGAGAGAGTCTGGAAGCATGGAGGCCAGTGAAGAGGATATTACAAGAGTCCAAAAAAGAGGTGAGGAGGGCTCGAAATAGGGTGGTGAGTATGTGAGAGAAGAAAAGGGAATGAATCCAACAGAGAATGTGAAAGTAGAATCAGTAAGCTATGATAACTGGTTGAATATGAATGATTAGGAAGAGGCAAGAATCAAAGTTGACTCTAGGGTTGTTAATCTGGGGTAGTTTGAAAAATTGTGGTGCATACCAAAGAAAAAGGGAAATCTGGAGAAGGATGGGTCTGGATGGAAATAGAACAGGCGTTCTTCATCTCCTTTGTATTATGGACTTCTCAGAATAATGTTTTCAAATAAATAAAATAAAATACATAGAATTATAAAAGAAATAAATTATATTGAAATGCAGATTTTTTAAGTTCACCAACTACCAGTTAAGAACCCCTGAATGAACTCCATTTTGGGTTATGTTGAGTTTGAAATGCTTACAAGACATCCAGGCAAGGATATTCAGGTAGGAGCTGGTCATTTGAGATGATGGAGCTCAGGACAGTTCATCCTCTTGCCATGCTTTCCAGCCTTTACCTCACCCTTGGTTTTAAGAAGTTATAGGATGAAAAAGCTTTAAGAAGATTTTTAATGGTCTTTTAAAAAATAAAAACATTTTAACTTATTAAAGGAATAGGAGGAAAGATAGTAGAGTGAAGTCAGTAGATGGACAATCTTGGAGTAAGCAAGGCTTTGAGTTCAAATTGAGTGTCTGACAGCCCTAGTTTTGAGACATTATAAAATAAAAAAAGCTTTGAGAAGCCTTGCTTATGGCAAGTTTTTTAGAAGACAGTTTAATTTGTTAAAGGAATATAGAGATAGTGGAGATAAAAAGGGACAACCTTGGAGTCGGAAATATTTGAGTTCTGATTTCAAGAAAAGAAAGTTTATTTTTAATGAGGCTTTGCAATATAGGCATAATTGTCTCTGACATATTACAGCATTACTATTTGCAAATCACTTAACCTCTTGGAATTCTTGAGGAAAGTCTCTACAACAAAAGAGAAAGTTTTTTCCAAATGGACCTTGCAATGAAATTATTGGTTGGGGCAAAAAAAACCCCATCCCCCTAAATTAGAATGAGTCAGTTTATTAATGTGCTTCCAATAACAAACCCAATAATAACTCCCATTTCTATAGCAGTTTCCAACTTAACAACTAGGTGAGAGCAGGTTTGGATGAAAGGAATTGTCTAGGGGGCATAAAGGCACTAGCTTCCTAGGGAACTGAAAAATACAGTGACTTTATTTTCCAAATTCAAGTATGGAAAACACAGACTATTATGTTTGCCTTGCTGCCACAACTGAGTAAGTAGCCTTTTATAGTTGCTATTGAAGGAATTAAAACAGCAAATGGTAGTGGGAATTGAATGAACCACACTGCCTCCATCTTGTGACTCAATTCTGGAGCTAGCTCAGCTCCCTTTCTATTTAATTACAGGTCTAGTACAATTTCTGTCTGGTGAGAAAACTTTATTCAATTGTGGGAATGGTGAGAAAGCTTTATTGCATTATTTGAACCTAGCCCTGCATGGCTGGGAAGCTGGACCATTTCTCCCTGCCACTTCAAAACCTTTAACTAAGGATCTAGGTTATGCTGAACAGAATCCAGTCAGATCCAAAGACTGATGCAAGGAGTTTTCTCACAATTATGTATCTCTAGTAGCCCAAATGTCTTATCTGAAAACCAACCCTGTGCTGGTCAATCCAGTTATTCCTATGTTTCTTTTATTCTTTATAGACACTTGTGGAAAGTGGGGCACCTCTTTTTCTGATTTCAGGGAATTGTACCTGTTATCTTTCCCTCTCCCAACTGCCTCTCTCTAATCTTTCCTCCAACAAGAAATCTGATTACCTAATTTTGTATCCTGGCTAATTGTTTTTTTTTAATTAATTGGTCTTATTTGACTGTTTCTAATGCAAAAACATCTGTTTCCCCCTGTATTTGGCATCCAGTGGCAAAGCTGAGGAGGTCTGGTCTTGTTTTGTTATGCAATTGGCATACCTTGCTTAATAAATCAATATGCTTGAATGCTCAAACCTTTGTTCCTCAGTCATTTCATCTTTTGCCTGTCACACTATGGTGACTCTATGTTGTAAATTTTCTAGGACAGTTCTGATTTCAAGAGAAGAAAGTTTATTTTTAATAAGGCTTTGCAAAAAGAATAATCTCTGTTAGATCATGTGTCCTAGTTTGGGTTTGAAAAATATGGTCGCTATAATATTGGGACATTAGGAGTGTAGTATTCACAGGTTGTATGACTAGAAATGTCAGAGCCAATCATAATAGGCTCATATTTTTAACTTTGTTTTAAGTGTTTTAAGATTTGCAAAGAGCCCTGTAAGGTAGACAGTGAAATGAGGAGTACTTCTGTTTTACAGATGGGGACAATATGGCTCTGAATAGTAGTAAGATGACTGGTCTGGAGTCAGATCATTCCAAGTTCCCTACACTTTCCATTATACATTATACATTGTAGTTTCTCATTGTCACCCCATCTCCAACCATCCCAAGGTGTAAATACCACTCATATTTACCAAGTAGATCATAGGTTTCAGAGTTGGAAAAGACTTTAAAAATTATCGAGTCCAACTCCCTCATTTTACAGGAGAAGAAATTGAGGCCCATGAGGAATAAGTACCTACCTAAATAGCATACCTTGGATTTAAATCCAAGTTCTCTGACCCTAAGTCTACTTCTCTTTCCCCCATAATTCACTGCCTACCTAATAGCTAGGGACATATGGGCCTGTAGGTGAGCAATTTTATGTCTTTACTAAATACTTTACATATATTATCATTATTTTATCCCATTCCCACAGCAGCTATTCAAGGTAAGTAACACAAGTATTTTTTTTTATTCTCAGGTTGAATGGCTAGTAAGTGGTAGGGCTAGAACTCAATCCCAATTCTTCTGATTCCAAAATTAGCATAGTTTACATCTATCAATTTTTAACTGGGCTTCCGATGCTAACGCAATGTACAAGGGCATAATTTGTGGGAGATATTCCACAAAATCCCTCTGGCTCATATCTTAACTGAAACAAACCCTAGGAATGTTAGTATCTGGCTTGTTTTGCTCCCCCCTAAAGAAGTTCAGCCCTGCTTCAAAGAAGCAGGCTAGTAAGACACTGAATATAGGTCTGGTTTTATTAAACTCAAACAAACAAAAAGAAACAGCCACAAACCAAAGAATGGCCTTATATCCATGGAAATTCAGGAAAAGTCTCTTTTCTGAAAGGTCTCAGGCAACTGTCCTCTCTTCTGCATACCACCTTCCATTACTACTTACACAGTCAACATGACTCACAATACCAGCCAAATGATAGGGGGTCCAGGTTGCCACTTGGTGAATGTGGTTCCCCACTACACCAGCCCCTCTAGTATTGGCAAGAACAAAGCCTTCAGCTTTGCTTCATCCTGGAATGACTTTGTTCACCATTTCAGCATCTACTGTATTTCATCTCATAATTGTCTCCACCACATAATTGTCGCATACTGGTTTTTTAGTCTAAAAATTGGTTTGCAACCTTTTGTCATGTAATGATCACATGGCATAATTCTATTCATCATGCTGCTTAAAAGGTAAACAGAGCAGCAAGGTATTCACGCATATGGATAGGAATTTATCTCTCCTGCATTCTGAGCCAGGAGCCTAGAATTCTCAGGCATTGCAAGTATTCAATCTTAACATATATTCATGACTACTCTATGCATCCTGATCTTGCACCTAAAACAGTTTAATAATAAGTGACTTTTAAGTAATACCTGCAAAAAATTTTAAAGCTTCACATAATGGTTGCTCCCCCCTTTTTTTTTTGCAAAAGAAAAAAGGCATATTGATGATTATGTGGTGAAATACAGCATCTTCCATGCTTGAGCAGACCTCTCCCTACTCAACTCTGAAACTGTGCCCTCCTTTCTTTTAAGAACAAGTCCAAGGTCCAGCTCAGGTATGTGACCTCTATATATCTTGATATGTTAACTCAGTGGTTCTCAAGTATGTTGCAATTTTGAAGCAATAAACTTGGGCCAGTACCTTACCAAAGGTCAATGAGTCAAAGACCCAAGAGCTTTGCACTTTATCCAATGAGTAGAACGTAGTACACACCTTATGCTTCTTGGCATCTGACCTAATCCATGCCGAACAACATTGTATGATGTATAAAAATGCTGTAATGGAGCTTTGGACTCAGGGATCATTTGGACTTGATTTGTTAAATTAATGTTCATGGAAAATATTTTGGGTCCTTTCAATGGGTTACTGAGATAACAGGACAGACCATTTAAAATCAGGTTTATCCTTGAAAATACAGAATTTATATAGTTTGCCATTTCCTTCTCTAGCTCATTTTAGAGATAAGGAAACCGAGGCTAAAAGGGGTAAGTGACTTGCCCCTGGCCACATAGCTAGTAAATGTCTGAGGTTAGATTTAAATTCAGGAAGAGGAGTCTTCCTGACTCAAGGGTAAAGTGAGAGAACACTAGGAAAAATTTCATCAACTTAACAATTAAGCTGAAGACTTGCCCCATACTAATATCAGGATGCTACCTCAAATTAGGCTTGGAAGTTTTTAGGATAGTTCATGAGGCAGAGTTTCATGGAGTCAGGAAAAGCCATAGTCTGGTGTGAAATAAGTCTCCTTTGGAGATTCCCAGAAGAAGTGCTATATAATGGAGAAGTTTTCTCTGGAACCAGGAAGACCTCAGGTCAAGTCCTTAAGTGACTTGCCCAAGGTCACATGGCTTGCTTTGTGTTAAGTGTCTGAGGCTGGATCTGAACCCAGATCCTTCTGACTCCCAGGTCCTTTTGACTCCAAGGCCAATGCACTGGGCCGCCCCTCTAAGACTTTAGATTGTAGAATTGTAAGTTGCCTGCATTGGAGAGGGAATATTCTCACCTGAGAGCCCCCAGTACCCAGTGAGATCATAGTTTCAGTTCCTATTCCTATCTCTACTCACTCTGGAAGGAGTTGTTCACTCCTAGCCCAGATCACTAACCTCCATTTAATTGATGGTTGTTGGGGGCGGCTAGGTGGTACAGTGAATAGAGCACTCACTCTGGAGTCAGGAGGACTTGAGTTCAAATCCGACCTCAGACACTTAACACACATTAAAAAAACTAGCTGTGTGTAAAACTAGCTGTGTGACCTTGGGCAAGTCACTTAACCCCAATTGCCCTCCAAAAAAGCAAACAAACAAAAAAAAATAATGAATGGTTGTTGGTTGGATGGGAGTGAATGATGCATCTTTACTATGTACTTCTGTACTATTGCTTCAATTTTCTTAAATTTTTTCCAAGTTTCCTCTACTTTCCTACTTGTTTTCTACTTTTTTCCTCTACTCTCTATCAATCCCCTCCCCACTAAGCTCATCAGCATTCTTATTCATTTAGGAGTCTGACTCAACCCTTCCCTACATTCTGCATATCCAATAAGTGGTTTTGTTTGCTTGTTTGTTATGAGGTTTGGTGTTTTATGGATTACATCTGTGATTTCATTAAGGTGGGGAGTGCTGCAGGTCTTTCTCCACACATCTGCCAGATTGTTGCATGCCTGTGAAAGCTAGCCAGAATACCAGTCCTGTGCCAGGAAACCAAATTACTTCCCTTTGAATTGTCTTAGAAAGATTCTGAAGATCACCTGGTAGGATAAGATACCAGACACTGAGGTCCTTTCTTGAACTAAACTGCCAGGCATGCAAACTCTGCTTCAGAGCACAACTCCGCTGGGCTGACCATGTCATTTGAATGCAAAATATATGCTTGCCAAAAAGACTATTTTATGGAGAGCTCACACAGGGCAAGCGTTTGAATGTTGGTCAGAAGAACTGATACAAGGACACTCTCAAGATCTCTTAACTATGGAATTGATTGTGTGAGATGGGAGACACTGGCACAGGACACATGGCATGCCCACATCAGAGAAGGTGCTGTGTTGGGAGCCAAAGAGGCCTGAGCCAGAACTCAGGTAATTACCATGACCCGAATATCAAAGACCTCTTTTGAACTAACTTCCTCAAGTTAGTTCCTGAGTTCTTTGTTATGGGTTATACTTATAAAGATGTTACTTGAGTTCTTCGATCAATAGGCTATACCCCAAGATTTCAGTTATTAAGAGCTAAAATATTTGATTCAGCACTCAGGTATCTTTGGGTGGTCAGCTCTAAATGTGATGTCTTTTGAGGACTGCAGCTTTGGCTTTGAAGTTTGCTCTCAGTTGTATCCATTTATGACTGGGCTGTACTAGGAGGTACCTGAGACCTAGATCAAAGGTCTTACCCTAAGACTTTAGTCTCCTAGATAACAAATCCTTCTCAAATTATCTATCCCATGCTACTTCCAGCATACAACAGACTAAGGTAAAGATTAGAAAACTTGAGTCCCCTTCCTTTGTCTTATTTGTTCTATAAAAACCTTGTCCTGAGAATCAATAAATGGAGTTCTTCCTTGAACTACCTACATGCCCTGGTCATTTCTTATTCATGTATCCGGATCATGCTAAGTGCTGGACACTGAGCAGCCCACAGCATGCTAGATTTAGGATCAGAGAATATGTGTTTGCAACTCAGTTCTGCCACTTACTAGCAGTGTAACTGTGGGCAAGTCATATAACCCCTCTGGGACTCAGTTTACTTTTCTGTAAAATGAGAGAGTTGGACTAAGTGTCTTCAAAGATCTGTGCTCTATGAGCAAAGCAGAATTGCTTAGAAAAAAAAGGAGGACGGGCAAATGTAGAGAATCCACCCCAAATGCTCACATGGACTATTTGTGCCGGAGCTGTGGTAGAGCATTCTGAGCTCGTACTGGCCTGATCAACCACAGTTGGACACACTGAAACTTGACTCGAGCACAGTGATGTCATTTTGGTCCTCTTTGAGAATGAAGGACAACAACCAACCGACCAGCCAGATTGGATTAATACTTCTAAAATGCTGGTCTAACAAAACCTCTCTTCTGCTGAAGATTCTGCAGTCCCAAGAAGCAGCTGGACTCTTCCCTAGCCTGACCTCTTCTGGAGTTTGTATTTAGTTCTGAGTTAACATATTTTAGCTGGGACAATAACAAGCTGGAGTGTGTTCTTAGGAATGTGACTGAGCTAGTGAGGAAGAGGGAGAATATTCCTGCCATTTTGGTTGTTCAATTGAGTCCAACTTTTCGTCACCCCATTTGGGGATTTTTTGGCAAAGATACTTCAATGGTTTACCACTACCTTTTGCAACTCTTTTTTTGCTACTTTTGCAATTTTACAGATGAGGAAACTGAGGTAAATAGGGTTAAATGACTTGCCCAGGGTCACATAGCTCGTAATTATCTGAGGCCAGATTTGAACTCAGGAAGATGAGTCTTCCTAATCCAGGCCCAGCATTGTGTCCTGTACCACCTAGCTGCCCATACAAGGATTCAACTGAAGGATTGAGGATGTTTGGCATAGAGAAGGGAAACTTAGATTGCAGCTTTATATGCAAAAAAAAAAAAACAACAATAAATTCTAAGGAGGTAATGAGTTTCTCATCACTGGAGAGCTTTAAGAAGGGACCTACATTTGACCCTGCAAAATCAGCTACATGACTTAAGGTGGCAAATCCATTCTGTTCTAATAATTTTATAATCGCTTAGTCTAGTCTAGATGTTAACACAACTACAAACGTCTGCCCGTCTGCTATTATAAGACATCAGGCATAATAAGCACTACTGCCTCACTTCCCTGGCAAATGGAATTACCTTTACATCACACAATATACGTAAAGTGTTTTTGCAAGTCTTAAAATACTATATGAATATGAGCTGTTATTATTATCATCCTGATATCAAATGGAAAGGCTAAACTGTTCATGGTACATACTCACAGAGACATTTACCAATGCCCAGCCACACTTTATGATGCTTCACTGATTTTATATCAGTTTAGATGCAGTAAAGTATTAGTACTTAGAATTACAGAATCATTCTCCAGTGCTTCTAAGGCTACCTTCCACCTACTCTGTATTTATCTTGTGGGTACCAATTTATGTATATGCAGTCTTACCAATAGAACATAAATTCCTTGAGGGCAGAGACTGGTTTTGCTTTTTCTTGGTAGCACCAGTATTTAGCACAGTGGCTGGTTCACGGTATACACTTAATAGCTAACATTCTGTGGCAACATCATTCATCTCACCCAAAGCATATCTCTATTCACTAGCTAAAGCACTTATCACCTTTCTTCTACTGACAATCTTATGGCCATAATAGTAAGAGCTGACATTTACACCACACTTTAAGGTTTACAAAGTCTGATATAAGTAAATAGATAGATAGATAGACATATATATATATATATAACATCCATATATACACATATAAAATATATAAATACATAAAATAGAAACATATTACATATACATATATAAGTAGATTATATAATATATAAAATATGTATATATATATATATATGCACATACATATTTCATTTGAACCTCACAACAGCCCAGTGGGGTAAGTACAACAGGTATTATTACCCTGATTTTACAGATGAGGAAACAGAGGCTGAGAGAGGATAAGTGCCCAGGGTCCAGGAATGTACTGTTAAATGTTTAGTAACTGACTCTCCAAAAATGCTTTGCATAATTTTAAATTTAATCTGCATAATTAACATTCTCTCCATCACCACCTTGAGTCTAGACAATCAACAAAATAATGACGCTAATTTATAAGCACTTGCCGATTTCCAACTTGTGAGTATAAATGCTCACCATAAAAATTTAACTATAGGCTTTCAGGAGCCAGTACAAGCCAGTTTCAGCATACCCCATGAGCATCCCACAGCTACTAAAAAGACAGATTTTGAAGGCTGGTCTTCTTGATCCCAAGCCCAGCAGTACATTCGTGCTATTGTCCTAGACCCAGTCTTTCCATACATACTCTGTTCTCTCCTAACTACCCACTATCAGTCATTTTCTTTCTCTACCTTTTATTGTACCATTTCTTTTCATGTACATCCCATAATTCCTTTTCAATTACATTATTTCCATGTATATTTTCTTTTTTTTTTTAACTTTTCCTTTCCTCTGCTCCTCTCTGCATTTTTATGCATCATTCTGTTCTTTGGGGAATTGCATATGATATATGTGGTTGGTTTGTTTTTAATATCTATGTAAGTTTGTGTATCTCTGTGAACTAGAGGAGCCCTCCGCTCCCCCCCACCAAAATATCTCTTCCTTCTAGCAGCCTACTCCAAATGCCTGAAATCACTCTATTATGTTGTTGTTGTTGTTGTTGTAGTTTAGTCATTTCTGACTCTTCATGGCCCCATTTGGGATGTTCTTGGCAAAGATGCTGAAGTGATTTGCCATTTCCTTCTCCAACTCATTTTATAGATGAGGAAACTGAGACAAACAGGGGTAAGTGACTTGCCCAGGGTCACACAGCTAGTAAGTGTCTGAAATAGGATTTGAACTCAAGTCTTCCTTATTATAGGTCTATCCACTACACCATTTAGCTGCACTTACTCTATCATTAAAATCATTCCTTTGGGATTAAAAAAAAGCATTGTCTTTAAAAGATTTCTTTTTTTTTTTTTAAAGCAATTGGGGTTAAGTAACTTGCTCAAGGTTACACGGCTAGTCATTTGATTTATGTGTGGGTGCTCATTTTCTGAGGCCGGATCTGATCTTGGGTCATCCAAACTCCGAGGCCGGTGCTCTTACTCACTGCGCCACCTAACCGCCCCTTTAGAGCAATTGGGTGTTAAGTAACTTGCCCAAGGTTACACGGCTAGGTTTTTTTTTGTTTGTGCAGATTAAGTGTCAGAGGCCGGGCTCCGCACTCAGGTCCTTCTGATTCCAGGGCCGGCGTTCTATTCACTGCGCCACCTAGCCGCCCCCAAAAGATTTCTGATATATTAACACATTTATCTGTTAGAACTCAAAAGTGGATTAAACTGTCAAATTAATTTATACCATCCAGTCCCAGAAAGTGTGCTAAAGGATTGTGAAGCAGGACAGATAAATTATGATGGGAAAAGAGACCTGGAAATGTGATGACCATCAGGTAGCTTTCCCCAACACAGACTGTGTGATGTAATGAGCAGGAAAGAGGAGGGGAAGGGGAAGATACTAGAGTCATTTTCATACTTGTGAGTGAGGAGAAGGAATGTGTGAAATGAAGCAGAGAATGAGATGTCAGCTCCTAGTGAAGGAGAATTCTAGCTCTCAGTTCTGGTCTTCCATGGTGGTTGTCAGGACATCATCACAGGCTTAAACACTTAAATAATGACAATCCTCTGAGTGAAAGAATGTCTGAAAGGGATTCTAAGAGAGCTTCCATCCCTTTGGCTCCCTGGGATAGATAGCTTTGCTGGTCTGACCATCTCCTAAACATTTTAAAATAGTCATATAGGTTATATCTTGCCATGATGTGGAGGTGACATCTGTCTCCTTAGAGCCTATGCCAGTGGAACAAGTTCTCGTTGGTTTTACTCAACTGGAAAGGCTTCATACCTAGTCAGGTGATGGAATAACTGTACATAGGTTGGACTTTTGAGGCCTGGTACAGCTAGAGATGCTCATCAGCAGAAGCTTGGCCACTAGGTGACCAATTTTTTCAGCTCCAACAACTCCTAAAGATCATTTACTGAAGTGGTGAAGGGTTGCTATGATCAGCCTTAAGCAAAGGCAGTACCCACTGCCATAAAATCATATGTCCTTGAAATATTTAAGTATTTAGAAGTGAGAGAGCTGGAGAGGAGGTAAAAATGAGGAGATCCGAGGCCAAAGTGGAGATAAATTGTATCCTAGCCAGATCTCAATCTCAAGATTAGGCAGAAGAGGAACCTTGGTTGTTTGCCTAACTAGTGGATCCTAAGAGGTTATGGGCCTCCAAATACTTATACTATTTTGGAAAAGGTAACCTAATAGAGTAAGAACAAAGAATCTTACATATGACTCAGGTATAGATATGCCTTTTATTGTTATTGTTCAGTCATTTCAGTCATGTCTAACTCTTCGTGACTCAATTTGTGTTTTTCTTGGCAAAGATACTGGGGTGGTTTTACCATTTCCTCTTCCAGCTCATTTTACAGATGAGGAAATTGAGGCAAACAAGGTCAAGTGACTTGCCCAGGGTCACATAGCTAGTAAATGTTTGATGCTAAATTCAAATGGAGGTCTACCTGATTCCAGGTTTGGCACTTTATCCACTATGCCACCTGGCTGTTCATTACAGATAAGCCTTGTTTTATTCAAGAGGTATACTGAGACATTGTGGAATTTTTGACACTGAGTATATGTATCAAAGAAACTCACTTTCTAAACATACCCTAAAATTAATTTTTTTTAACTGGGAAGAATGCTTCAGTAAAACAAACAATTCCTACTTTAGGTTTTATACTTTGTTAAACTTATTTTCACGTATTAAGTTTTCTTAAAATTACACCCCTAGCAGGACATTATTGCTTTGAATTGCTTTTCTTAGTCAACTGCAATAGTTTGGATGGTGTGTTATATCCAAGTAAAAACAAAAGGCACCAGAGGCTTCAGAACTCTGAACAATGCAAGGACCATGACTCCAGAATGTCTATGATGAAATACACGCTACCCACTTCCTGACAGAGAAAGGTGATGGCCTCAAGACACAGACAAATACAGACCCACATTTTTAAAAACAGTCATTGTGGGAAATTATGTTGTTTGACTATGCATATAGCCAAGGGTTTTTTCTTTTTGAGAGAAAATAAATGCTTAATTAAAAAAAAATTTTTAAGGCACCAAAAAAGTTTTTTAAAAAATCACACTTCTACATCATAAGACAAAGTTAAAGTCAGTCTAGAGCAGAAAACAACCAGTCATATCTTGAGTGATTAATTTCCTAGGAACAAAGCTCCTTTATACAAAGTTAGCCATGTTAAAAAAAATCTTCTTAACCCATGTGAAGAAGTTACCATTGTTTGTTACAAGCTTCACCAAACCCTAAGTCAGCCAATTCTTTCTTCCTCCACGTTCCTCCTCAATTCCAGATACTGTCTTCAGCCACATCTGACATTATTTTAGTTGGCATTATTGTAGAATGAATCTCCCTTAATACATTCTTATGTCCCCTATAATATTATTATCTGATTATGAATTTTCTAACAAGGGGGTGTCATTGGAATCAATCCCTTTTGCTACTAGAAGAATCAAAGTATAAATAATGCTATAACTTTTCATTTTTTTCTTTTTCTTTCTTTTTTTTTTTTTTTGGAGGGGGGAAAGGTAGGGCAATTGGGGTTAAGTGACTTGCCCAAGATCACATGGCTATTTTTTTGGTCTGTGTATTAAGTGTCTGAGGTTGGATTTGAACTCAGGTCCTCCTGACTCCAGGGCCAGCACTCTATTCATTGCACCACCTAGCCACCCCTGTAACTTTTCATTTTTGAAAAGTATTTGAATACAATTTTCTTTAAATTTGAAATTCTCCACTTACATTTATCAAGCAGCTTGCTACTTGCAAAGCAATGGGCTAGGATGCTGGTGTTATAAAGCCATCTATATATGATAATGTGGGAAGCATGGTGGTTCTGGAGTCAGGGCATTTGGGTTCCATTTCTGGGTTTGTCACTAAGGCAAATTACATATCTTTTCTAGGTCTCAGTTTCCTCATGTATAAAATGACAGGACTGAATGTGACTACCTCCAATGTCCCTTTCATCCCTAAACCTGTGATCTTATGGAAGACAAAAAATGATATAATCCCTGCCCTCAAAGACTTGGGGCAGGAAGTGAAGGGTGGAATACAGTACTAGGTAGTCAGATAAGTAAATAGAAGGCAATTTAAGGAAGGACAGCACTGAAAACTCGAGGGGGGCGGTTCTTGTAGGAGGTGGTGCTTGAACTGAACTAGCTGTCTCCATCAGTTTCCTAAAGTTGAGGTAATTTCATTCTCTCTGCTCAGCTGCCATTAGATCCTGAATCTTTTCCTTAACTCCACATTTTGTAACAGATCAGGCACATAGATAGATGGACGGATAAATAGATATACTTATCCGTATTTTCCACCTATATGCTCACCTTTATTGGCCGCTTTTACTTCCCCCAAAAAAGTGGGGCGCATATATCTTCCCCAGAGGACAGTGAGACAAAATAAGGAGTAGCAACAGTTGGAATGTCATGGTTTGGGGACAGCAATGAAAAATCCCCAAGAGACAAGATAAATTCTCAAGGTGCCAGGCTATTAGCAATTGCTTCTAGGGGAGCAGGCCATACTTCTCTTTCCTATTCCCCTACCAGCAACGGTCAAAGAAAAGTTGGAAACAAAATTGCTCCACCAACTTTTTGGGTAACTTCAACCTCGTTGTTAGTCCCTAGCTTACCATGAGATCCTAGTCAAATTGTCCACAGTTATTGCTGCCCTCCCGGTCACTGGGATTTCTTTCAATAGGCTTGTCTAACTGAGGGAATATAAATCACTGAAAATAGTGCCATACTGAACACGGAGTACCAGTGCTACTTCGTAAGGAAAGAGCAGGCCTGGCCCTGCTTACCCAGGCAGATCACACCATGGGACTGGCATCTGAGGGTCTCCAAGCCCGAAGTGCTTGGGAACTGGCAACGTCTGTTCGGAAAATTCACAGTTCCTGTGCTAGGTAACGATACCTGCCCTGCTGATTTAAAACACAAACTCAGATGCTTTCAAGTTCTTCTCTTCATGGGAGGGGAAAAGGGCGAGGGTAGTTTTTTTTTAAATCCCTCATTTTACTGCTACTCCCGGTGAAACAAAATGTTGCCTGGGCATTCAGGATGGATATGGACGGCAGGTTAGCCCCATTCTCGCTCTCCATGCAATTCCTGGGCAACCCACCCGGTTGGTTATGGAGGACACCAAAGGCAGCTCCGCTCCAAAGTCCCGGCTGGGAGGGAGGCGGGGAGCTGGCCGGCCGGAGCGAGTGCTGCCCGGGGAAGAAAGAGGTGAAAGAGGCAAAGGGTGAATCCTACCTGATACTGCAGTGCACCCGGACCGCAACGCCGCGGAAGCTGGGGGTGGGATGGGATGGGATGGGATGGCATGGGGTGGTGCGGGGAGGGGGGGAGAGGAAGAGGGAGATTCGTGCTGCCTTCCCCGCTCACCTCTTTTCCTCCCCCTTCTTATTGCAATGCCAGAGAGCGCGCAGCAGGGATCCAGATTGACAAAGAATAAAAGCACCACCCACCGCACCGGCAGCGGCTGGCCCACGGGCGGGGAAGCAGCGTGGTCCGGAAGCCAGGCAGCCCGCACGGCCGCTTCCTCTGGCTGCGTTCATCTTCACTAGAAGTGGGCTCCTCGACCCTTCCCTTGCAGTGCCCCCCCGGGCCGAGAGCCGCGCGGGAGCCCACGAGGGACAGCAGCGGAGGCGCCGTAGAGCACAAGCCCTCCCCCCCGCCCCTCCCCCGGCCTAGCCTGCCCCCCATTCCCACCCCCTTGCCTGCTCCGGGGGCCTGGAAGGGCTCGAGCTGCGGGGAGACCAGGGTTCATGTCTATTGCATGGGCTGGGCGGCCAGCGGGGGCTGCCTTTCTGCAACTAGCAAGGGAAAGGACTGGAGAGAGAAGTCGTCCTCCCCTGGCTTTGCAGCTTGAGTCCATACAGAGCAGAGGTGCTAAGAGGCCTGTTTGTTCCCTCCGGAAGATGTACCGACCTGGAGAGAACGCAGCAGTCCTGCCCGCCTCACTCCCCACTGCCCGGAGGGCGGGCGGGCTGGCAGGCCTCGGTCACCTCCAGTTAACCATTTGCATACAAAATGTAGACATTCCTCACTCATTTTTTCACTTACTTAGAATTTTCTATTGTTAGATCTGAAGGGGAAAAAAGCACACTTCAACTTTGAAGTTTTCACGACAAGAACCCAGCCGTTGGTTGTGATTTGTATGTACAGCCTGCATTTCCTTTACTAGGCACTACCCTCACTCCATGAGTGCTTGTTGGCCTGCTTTGGTCTGCAGGTCGGATGGGCAGGCGGCGTGTCTGACACCACAGCTAACTTTTAGGACAAACATGTACCTTGAGGACGGTGTTTGGGGGCCACTGATTTCTGTGAACTAGCTGGAGCCGGGCAGCACTGACATTGCCTCAGTCATGTTAGGGGGTGGGGAGGGATGAAATGTCATCTCATGGTCACATGCTTTCATAGTCTCTTGATCTCAAACTAACAGTCCTTCCTCCGCCATTCCTGATCCCTAAATTGTTCAGTAGTTTCAGTCATGTTACACCCTTTGTGATCCCATTTGGGGTTTTCGTGGCAAGGAAATTGGAGTGGTTTGCCATTTCCTTCTCCAGTTCATTTTACAGTTGAGGAAACTGAGGCAAACTGGGTTAAGTGACTTGCCCAGGGTCACACAACTAGTGTCTGAGCTACTATTTGAACTCAACAACAGGAATCTTCCCAACTCCAGTCTAGGCACTCTGTCCACTGCGCCACCTAGAGGATAATACTGTTACCTAATTCACATCATTATTGTGCAGACTTTAAAGGGCTTTTACAAATGGGAGTAATTATTTGAAGGGTGGGAGGATAAACCGGTTCTCACAGTTCCGGTGGTTAGATTCACTGCTTGCCAGCCTGAGGCTGCCCCAAGGACCAAGGATAGGTCTCATTTGCAGATTTCCTTGTCAGTATTGTTAGCTGGGATCAGATCACCTCCTAGCTGCAGGTCAGAATGAGAAGGTGTGGATAAATCATAGTCTACTAGTTCAGTAAAGTAAAATTACTGATTCATCAAAGCTTTAAAGTATAGTTTAGAGATAGGGAGCTGACCTGTGATTTCACTGGTATAGGAACTCCTGAGTGAAGAAACTCCTATTGTCAATGCAGGTTGGTATCTTCTCTCCAAGGCAGAGACTTACCTGTAGATCACTACAAGGTTAAGTGACTTGTCCAGGATCACAGAGGCAGCTTGTGTAAGAGACAGAACTTGGAATCAGATCTTCCTGGCATCTCTATTCACTACAACAACATATAGGTTACTCCAACATTATTTTAATTTATCTTTTTTGGGGGGGAAGGGGAGGCAATCAGGGTTAAGTGACTTGGCCAGGGTCACGAAGGCAGTAAGTGTCCGAGGTCACATTTGAACTCAGGTCTTCCTGACGCCAGGGTCTTTGCTCTATTTACTGGGCCACCTAGTGCATAGTTTTATTTTGTAGCTCCTTGTCATCCTGATTGGTATTAAATGAAACATTTTATTAGGCCATAAGCTCCTTAAGGGCAGGGTCAGTCTTTTTTTCTTCATATCCCTGGCATCTAGCATAATTCCTTGTATGTAATACAAGCTTTAATAAATGTTGTTAAATATTTGCAAAATATCATCAGGATGAATTGCTCCTTTCACCCCCATGGACTTTTTTGTGGACTTTGTTAGAAGCAGCTTGTGGGACAGTGTCAGGAGTCAGGAAGACCCGAGTTCAAATCCAGCCTCTTAACCGATGTCTGCCTCAGTTTCCTAAACTGTAAAATGGGGATAATAAAGCACCTGCCTCACAGGGTTGTTGTGATTATCAAATGAGATGATATTTATAAAAAGCACTTAGCACGGTGCCTGGCACACAGCAGACCTTCCCTCTGGTTTTCTGCTGTATGAATCAACAACCAAAGGTTGTGTTGCCTGTATGCTTTCCCAGAGGAGTGATGGATGTCTGGGGAGACTTCACTTGTCTGTACCGGTTCGTGGGATCTCAGAAATAATCGAGATCAAATAGGGTGACCAGCCCATAAAAATAGTTGACCCCCAAGTTTCTTTTGCTCTGGCTAGAGAATGAGAGGAAAGGAGAGATCACAGTAGCTGACATAGGACATTCCAGTAAATATCAGGAGTGATGTGTTTAGCGCCTCAAAAGCCAAAGCCACCTCCTTTCCCACACCGTTTCTGGACAAATAGCTGCATGATTGATTTAGTTCTGGGTATTAATCTAGGCCAGGCATATTTACTCCCTCTTTGAGCTCCAAGGCTTCACCTTTTGGGAATTCATCGACATCTCTGATTCTGGGCTTCTTCCAGCTATCTACGTCTTCTCCAGGGGCCCAGGGAGAATGTGAAAGTGAATGAATGAAAAAGCATTTATGTACCTTGCCACGTACTGATAGGCTGTGGAGGTACAAAAGGGAGACAGTCCTTGCCCTAATGGGGGAACTCAACACAATAGGAGAGTGATGACCAGGGAAGAGAGTTTTTATCTAAGGCAGCCACAGGGATTGTGAGATTGACTGCCATAGGGCAGTCAATTTTCCTGCCCTTTTCATCGGCAATGGTAGTATTGATTTGAATACTCTTTCCAGAGCAAAAGGCAGAAAACATTAATAAATGCTTGTTAATTAATTGATTTTTCATAAAAATAGCCTCCCCCCAAGAAAGGAAGGAAGGAAAGAAGGAAAATTTTGGACAGCTGCTTGCTGGCCCCTTTCTGTGCACCCTTCTATCCCAGGGCTCTAGCCCAGCTAGTTCAGAGGAAATCCTTGGGGAGGGTCCTGCCTGTGGCCTAATTAAGCTCCCCTCCCCCCATTATACAGTTATGCTATCATGAAGTTTGACTTTCTGAGGGTTGCTAAGAGCTGTATCCCCTCTCACCATTCAAAGTCATTGTATATCACAGAAGTGGGAAACCTGTACCTTCAAGGCCCCATGTGGCCCTCTAGGTCCTCGAATGTGGTCCTTTGACTCCAAACTTCACAGAACAAATCCCCTTAGTCAAAGGATTTGTTCTGTAAAACTTGGACTCAATCAAAAGGCTGCCCCCAAGGACCTAGATGGTCACAGGTTCCCCATCCCTGGCACTTTAACTGAAGAACAAGGAGGAAAGGGAAGGAATGGGATCTTGACCCAAAGCTTTGTTACACTTACAGTTTGACAAGGATGAAACTTTGCGACTTGGATCCAGAACTGGAGGAGGTTCCTTCTAAGTTTGTCATTTATAGAGTAAGGAAATCCTGATATGGGTTTATTCTCTGTTTTTGTTTTCTTTTCAGAACTGAACCCTATTATATTTGTATTTAAAATTTGTACACAATTTTAAAATAATCTGTACCTTGTAGTAGTTGGTACTTTTGGAGAAAAATCTTTGGATTCAGATCTAATTGCAGTTTTTATATCATTGCTTTGGTTGTTTTTTTTTTAAACAAATCCTAGTGGTTTGGTCCAAATCCCATGAAGGTTGTATAAAGAAATAAAATTTTGTACATATATATATTTTAAAGAACAAAGGGCAAGACCTAATATTTGAACTAGGGAAAAAAACCCTTGGCTGGTTTCCTTCTCCTTTGGAACCTACCAGTCCTTAAAGCCTTGTCAATGATAGACTTGGCTTCTTCAAAAGAAGAATCTTTCCATCTTTGGGAGAAAAAACAGACAACTAAGTAGTGCCCATAGGCATGAAAATATATCTATTTTTAACATTCATTTTCTGCACAACTAGACTATAGTCTCTCTCAATCTGAATTACTTGTAGAAAGTTCCTATGATTCCTCTTTATTGTCTGATTGCCAAATTGTACCCCTTCTAAAACATTTTAGGGACTTCACTTCCAATAAACTGCAAAGGTATATCTGAGTATGACCTCTCTCTGTTTCTCTGTGTCTCTTTTTCTCTATCTCCCTCTCCAGCTCTGTCTGTCTCCCATACCTCAATTCTTGGTTTCAAATTCCTGACTATTAGTATGCACATATAGTTGACTTCAAGCCTTTCTAGCCACATCTCAAACCCTGCCTTCACTAAGACTACAAGAGTATAAATAAAAACTACAATTGATTTAATTGCATTTATGTGCCTTTCTCTCACTTCCTACCTCCTCACCCAAACTCTGGGCAGTCTAGGATTAGTGGAGATTGGTTGAAAAAACTGGCTTGTGAGCATAACAGAATATTATTGTGTTCTAAAAAATGACTATGAAGAATTCAGAGAAATATAAGGAGACTGGATATACTAGGAGAACAATATATACATGAAGACAACAACAGTGAAGTAAGGGTATCATGATGAACTGGTAGTCCAGTGTAATGCCATGTATGAGCAGTTTTCCAGAAGAATGCTACTGTGAACAGCTTTTAACATACTGATTACACAGTATAGTGAACACTCTATTTATTCCATAACAAATCAAAGCAAAACATCCATAGAAAATCAAGATACAGCATTCACAATATTACAACTTATATTCACAACAGCTTATCATTAAAATGGCCACATAGTTTTCACCAAAGTGGTCACAATATTTAGAACAAAGAACAATCATCTCAAAGTATAATAAAGTCTTTCACTCATGGGGCAATTAAGTTAACTCAGTCACTTATTCATCTCAAAGTACAAAGGCTTCCACTTATGGGGCACACTTAAGTTAACTCAATCAGTCACTTATTCATCTCAAAGTACAAAGGCTTCCACTCATGGGGCACACTTAAGTTAACTCAATCAGTCACTTATCAATCAATTACTAAATATTATTAATACACAACCCTCCACCCCTAGGTCACTAGTAAACTCCAATTTCATCATTACTCAGTACACATGGAGAGGTCTTTTCATCTTGACTTGGAGCTGGTTCTCAGATTCCCTAGATCCCCTTCCATGGTCCCAGATTCTACCTGGATTCACCAGACTGTCACCTGGATTCAATGGCAGACAGCTCCCAGTTCCTTGTCCTGCCCTGTTCTTGATTTTGTAACTTCATGCTTCTATTACTATTTAATCTGGAAACTTTTCTTCTTTTCTAGGGCCTCCTCACCCTACAGCAACCTACTAGGTAAGAGACTGTAGAAGTTAGAAAGTGGTCTTTTCACCATGGAATATCCCTCCCCAAGACTGGTCCTCCTTTCTCTTCTCTCATTGGTGAGTTCCTCCTGAAACCTTCATTTTATACCCTCCTGGCTGCTTGGCCTTCCTTCCTTCATCCAGTTCCCAGCTCTGTTCCTGACTTTCTAGACTTCAGAACCATTCCTCTATGACAGGTGCTTTCTCTCCTTTTCAATTCTTTTTTGTGTTTTGTCTTCCTCCCTTAGAAGGTAAGCTCCTTGAGGGTAGGTACTATCTTTTTGCTTGAGTTTGTATCCCCATCTTAGCATACTACTTGACACAAAGTAAATGCTTAATAAATGCTTTTTTTCCTTTCTTCCTTCCAAAAAATTTCCATCCTCATCCTCTGTAACACTGAATTAGATTCTTTAAGGGATTAATTTATCTTAACAAACACATATGATAATGAGGTGTAATGGAAATGCAAATTTAAAGATCTTCCCTACCCCTAGCTTAAGTGCACCTGGAGCTTGTGGTGGGAGGCTTGTTTTTCAGGAAAGCCCACACCTTGATACTTTGTGATTGGGCAGTGGGTCAAGGAGGTTGTTACAATCTTTGAGCCAAGAGAAGGCTATATAAACCCTGATGAGAGGCTTTGCTTTGGGGGGCTCAGTTTGAGAAGTGTTGTGTGATTTGACCAGATGAGACTCTGGGAAACCGTTGTTGAGAGCCCCCTGGCTTTGAAAACCCAGATATTGATGCTTCCCTCTCTGGTAACTGTAATTTGGTATTGATATAATGGTTGGACAGTTTGGAAGCCTGTCTATTTGATCTGTCTGTATATTGTGAAGTTTGGGGTGCTGACCTTTTCCCCCTGAATTAGGTAATATACGTTTGTTTGATTAAAGTAGGCTTGTTAACCCATTTTGAGTTGCTTTCCTTTTGAAAAGCAGATCTAAGAACCTGTGTTGGCAGTCACCCTGGGGATATTGGGGTGCTTGCTTCTACATGAGGGCAAGAGGAAATGCCATCAATTGTTTGGTTTACATATGAATTTGTTTAATCAGCTTATCTTCTAATATCTGAGATTTAATAAGAGAAAATGAATTTGATTAGGGAGATATGGAGCAACATGAGACAATTTTGGAGCAGAACTCATTGCACAGTAAGGGAGGAGTTTGGGCAAAAAGGATTGATTATATGGATGGTGAACAAGAAAATGAGGTAGAAGTGGGTGACAGGCATGTACAGTCAATGCAATTAAGTCCAATTAGACAAACATTTAGTCAGCAACAACTAGTTGCATGTCATTGTCCTGGGTGCTGGTGCTGCAAAGAAAAACAGAGAAACTGTTTTCTTTCAAGAAACTTATTTTCTACAAACAGTGATACTACATGCATATAAAATACTAAATAAAAATTTTATACAATTTCAAGAGGACGAGAGAACTAAGAGCTGAAATCGGTTAAGTCCTTATATAGGAGAGGACACCTGAATTGTGCTAGGGATTATAAGAGAGAGATGATGATGATGATGAAGATGGGTCATAGAATTTGATTTTTTAAGGATCTTTGAAGACACTTAGTCCAACTTTCTCATTTTACAGAAAAGCAAACTGAGTCCCAGAGGGGTTATATGACTTGCCCACAGTTACACTGCTAGTAAGTGGCAAAACTGAGTTGCAAACACAAATTCTCTGATCCTAAATCTAGCATGCTGTGGGCTGCTCAGTGTCCATCACTTAGCATGATCCGGGGACGTGAATAAGAAATGACCAGGCCATGTGGGTAGTTCAAGGAAGAACTCCATTTATTGATTCTCAGAACAAGGTTTTTATAGAGGAAATGAGACAAAGGAAGGGGACTCAAGTTTTCTTATCATTACCTTAGTCTGTTGTATCCTGGAAGTAGCACAGAATAGATAATTTGAGAAGGATTTGTTATCTAGGAGACTAAAGGCCTCAGGTACCTGCTAATGCAGCCTCAGTCATAAACTGGATACAACTGAGAGCAAACTTCAAAGCCAAAGCTGCAATCCTCAAAAGACACCATGTTTAGAGCTGACCACCCAAAGATACCTGAGTGTTGAATCAAATATTTTGATCTTAGAACTCAAGTAACATCCTTATAAGTGTAACCCATAACAAAGAACTCAGGAGCTAACTTGAGGAAAAGTCGCATCTCAAAGAGATTCTTGTTTTAAAGTCCACTATTAGGATTTAATATCTGAGTTCTGAACCAGGCTTCTTTGGATCCCCACATTTCCCCCTTTTTAAAGGAGATTAAAGGCATGTAATTCAGTGCCTAAAGTTTTAATGTTGTACATTATAATTCATATAATGCAAGGTCCAAATATACAACAGACTATTATAATGATCAATATGGGAAGTAGATGCATAGAGATTTTTTCAGTGTATCAATAATTGTTTTTGTAACTCCTACTGGGTCAATCCCAGGAATCTCATTATGTTCAATATCTTAAAAATTTGATTGAAAGCTTTTTATTTCCAAGGAGATATTGAAATTATGCCACGCTCCCAATAATTGGACTCTGATTCTCTCCCATGTGATACTGGGATGAGAGGAATTATATGAGCTACTGGTAAAACAAATATATGTGTATTTATTTATAATCACATCTGAGTAACAGTTGAGTTTTTAATGCTTTTAACTATACCTAAGCATAATATTAATTGTTGTAATAAATTGATCTTGTACAATAGATCCTTATCTATATCATGTTGTGTTTTAAAGGCTGTAGGAACATTTTTTGATAATTCATTCACCTATTGTGCAGTTTAGATTGCAAACATAGCAGTTGGAACCATTAACAAATATTAGGACAGTGAAGTTTAGTAACAAGAAATCTGACAAACCTTTTTCTCCCTTTTTTAAAGACATCAGAAATTTGATGCAATGCATATACCTTTGATGTTTGATACCAAGCATAAGTGAAATTCATTGGAAAAAGGCAAAATAAAGATTGTTCAACAAAATCTCTACTAGATATACACTGAGCAAAAGTAAAATCAATACAATTAAAAGTTCATACATAAATAGGTGTATCCATAATTACATTGGAGAAGGAGTCTGGTATTGAGTTTTCAAAGGCAAGGTAACATTCCTTGCAAATTCATTCACAAATGGAGCAGTTTATATCCCACTTAATGTCAGTAACTGTGTCTTCTATTTTAAGAGGGAGGCAATTAGTCCTGTGATTTTAAAAAGTCCAAAAGTCAATTCTTATTAGAAAATCAGATATTTCTTGAAGTGCAGGCTGCTCTGAAGTCTGTCATTGTGTAATGTTCCATTAGAAGGCTGTATCACTCTATGAAAAGGTGGGACACCAAGTCATTTCTTCTGGGGTGGTTCTTGTAAGGGATCCTCTGATCCTCTTCTCTGGTTCTGTATATGGGAGGTGATTTGTGGAACACACCTGGACATTCTGTGTTGGTGTCTTCAGTGGTCATCATAAGTGTCAAAAAAAATATAAGCATAACCTCACCTCTATATAATTAAGGGGCAGGTCTTTTCCATTACTTTATTTGGGAATATGTATTTTTTCAAATTGTTATTCTGCGGTGTATACCCATTTTTAATGATGCTTAAAAAAATTTAGGGTAGATAAGGCAGTAGCTAATTGTCCTTGTGATATATAGGTCCAAATCCAAATCATCTTAGCATTTTTGTCAATAGGTTTCACAGAAAGATTGAAATGATTTGCCAGTGTAGGCAAGGCATTATCAGTTTTTGTTTCTTTAGCAGCACCTAACAAATGAAGAACAATGGAAATGGAGTGAAAAAACAAGCTTCTCCTTATAAAAGTATAGCTAGAGGTGTAATCACATAAAATTGAAGGACAATAATGTTACTCTGTCCATATAATGTAGCTTTATTAAGTTAAATGAATGGGAGGTTTCACAGTTACAGAAAATGATAAAAATGTTTTTAAGTTTAAAATTTTTTGAATGGAAATATAGTCATTGACTGTTGCCTTTTCATTTCTGAGGGATGTTACAGGGAGAGGACTCTCCATTATTTAAATACACAATTACATACTATCTTATGTTAGGGAAAAGTATCATTCTGAAATAGTCAATTCTTGAAGAAAAGGCAACAATAAAAATTAAATTAGAGGCTTCTAGTAATACACTGAAAGTTTTCTTTCCCATTTCTCATTCACCTTAAATAGGTATGTAAGTCATAGTTATAAATAGTTAATCTTCAACCTAAAAAGAACTATAATGCTGACATATGACTCAAAAAAATTAAATTTAAGTTTTAGATTCAAAAAAACTCAACTTTCATGTTCCAATTGCTTAGATCACAAATTTAAACTGTGCTTGATGTTACTTGTCTCCAAATATCAGTATGTACAAATTCTTATGAATTTAAATATTTGCTAGTTTATATTCTCAATTCTTATTTAGTTGTTTTTTTTTTTTTTTTTTTTTTTTGGGTATAGATATGAGGCTAATGCCAAATAGGTTTATTGTATTTAGAAAAAGAAAAAAGCACGCTTGAATGTTAAAGATTTATCATCCAAAAGGAGATAGTTAAGCCTTTGTTTCTTCAATGACAACTCCTAGGCCCTTGGCCCAAGCCTCGGGTCATCCAACCAAGATGCTGGAAAGCAGAGCACACAGTTGTCCCCATCAGTCCCAGGAGAGCAATGGAACCTACCAAGCCTCGATTTCGCTTGCTTGGTTCTCCTGTGTAATAGCCATAAGCATAAAGTACACGTCCAATTATCCATGCAATCCCCAAACCAGAAACTAAGCGAGGATGGTAAACACCTCCAACAGCTAGAAAGAATAAAAAGGAAGGATACACTTCCAATGTATTCTGGTGGGCTCTCTGAATGCAGTTGAAAAGGTGCCCATTTTCAGGATCAGTACTGTACATGGTGGGATACTCCACCTTGTACTTCTTCCGAGCCTTGCTTACATTGATGGCAAGATGAGTGACCAATATGAAGCTGGCAGCACCAGTGAGAATCACAAAACCATATTCCTTTGATAGGACTGCCATCTTGACCCTAAATTACCTTCTCCCAACAGTCACAAGGCGATCCGACTAGGTGGTGGAGCCTGTTTTTTTTTTTTTTTTTTTTTTTTTTAAAGCAATTGGGGTTAAGTAACTTGCTCAAGGTTTCACGGCTAGTCATTATTTATGTGTGGGTGCTCATTTTCTGAGGCCGGATCTGATCTCGGGTCATCCCAACTCCGAGGCCGGCACTCTTACTCACTGCGCCACCTAGCCGCCCCTTTAGGGCAATTGGGGTTAAGTAACTTGCCCAAGGTTACACGGCTAGGTTTTTGTTTGTGCGGATTAAGTGTTGGAGGCCGGCTCCGAACTCAGGTCCTTCTGATTCCAGGGCCGGCGCTCTATTCACTGCGCCACCTAGCCGCCCCAATTCTTATTTAGTTTTAAACAGCAAAGATTATCCAAACTTTAAAGTTACCAAAACAAAAGTGTATGAGGAAAAAGTGTTCATTTTCATTTGGATATATTGTAAGTTTCTAAAGAAGTGACATCCATTTGCCAAATTAGGTTTTAAACTTGTAGGATTAATAGAGGTGGAAGAGGGAGAAGGTATGTGAGGAAGGCATTTTGTGCATGATTTAACTATTGGCCTGGCCTGTTCTCAAGTAAATGTGAAATTACTTATTAACATCCTTGCATTTTGAATGCAGAGATAAAGGACTAAGTGTTGGGTAAGTTTGTATTGTTAATTTATCAGCTAAAGTATTGCCTTGTTGAATGGGCCCAGGCAGAGATGTATAAGAGTAAATGCAAGAAATACAAAAAGGACCTTCTCCACCTCTAACCACTTGTTGCAACTGAAAAAAAATAATTGTTATAACTTTTCATTATTGAAATCTGCCTCAATGTTCCTTCTAGTATAAAAATAATATTTACTATCCATAAAAACGTTAAGAGGTTGAAATTGTTCCTTAAAAAGACATATAATAAATATTTCATTCTTTTGGGTAAATGAGAAGGAGTAGAAATAACTTCAGTTAGTTATCTGTTTATTTTAGGCCTCAGTAAAAATCCTTATCCACTGGTAAGAGAGGAGAGAAAGATGTTATTTTGGAAATGACTCATTGTTGATTGGAATGTAAAATTGTATTATCCCTAGTTCCTAGATTCATAGTCAATAGGGTGGGCCAGGAAGGGTCTGCCTTAACATTTCAATTTGGACTTTAACATAGTTATTGAATATGTATTGGGAGGAAGCCTGAAGGTTGTTATATATTAACATAGCTACTAATTGAGGGTAGATAACATTGTTTTTTTGGCTTTGTTGAGGGAGATAAACACACTCTTAAGATGATTTGTTGCCTAAGTATGGCCCCAAAGGGAATTCAGGTGTCTTCAATACACTGATTTCTATGGGGCTATTACTACTATCTATCCTATAGACTTGGCACTGCTGAATGGCATTTTCAATAATTTTAAGTTGTTGTTCTGCTTATTTTGTTAAGGTTCAAGGAGAATGGAGGTTTGGGGCTCCCCTTAGGGTATTAAATAAGTGAGTGAGCTGATGTGTCCTTTACCCAATTTATATCTCTTATTTTTGAAAATCATTTAAAGTTTTCACATTATCTCTTTGAATTACTCTATTTTTGAGGCTCAATAATTTTTTCTCTTATTTTATGTCCTAAATAATTGTATGGGGGTTACAACTAAATTTTATGAATAAACCATGTTAAGATAAACTAACCTGAGTGGCTTGAAGTATTTATTGCTAGCTTTACTACTTGTACCTGAAGTGCAGGACTAGAGTCCTGACTGACAAACAAAAGCATGAGAGAGCTTAAATAGTACATTCTAACACCACTAGGGGTGACTGAGTTACACAAATTCATGATCCCCATAACGGTTTAATCCTTGTATGAAAAAGGAATTTTCCTAATTGGATACATTTCTAATTGGATAAATATAATAAAACAAGATGACAAAGTGTCAATTGAAATTATGACCCAGAATATCTGTTTTCTTGATCATTAGCAATTCATAACCTTATACATGCTCAGAAAATCTTAAGGTAAGAAAAAGTCCCTTTACTCAAGTTAATGTCTCCAATTGAGGGTCTCATCCTTAAGGGCCATAAAGTAGGCTTTGTTAACTTAAGGAGAGGTATTCTAAGAGGACAAAGCTAAGTCTTTTTGGAATTTATGATTTCTGGATGCCTGTTTTAAATCCTACTCCCAGCCTTCTCTGGGCTCTGGAATGGCTGACATAGAAAGAGCTTTTTTTGTAAAATGAGGCAGAGCAGCCTGTTTGATTAATTCAGATTTCAGACAAAATAAGATATTAAATGATTATCAGAGGTCAGTGAGCATTCTCTATTTTCCTGACTTATTACCTAACAAAACTAAATATCACAAAGTGTTTTAGTCTCTGAGGCCGGATTGGAACTCAGGTCCTCCTGACTTCAGGACCAGTGTTCTATTCACTGCACCACTTAGCTGCCCTGTTTTTTTTTTTTTTAAGTTAGTATTTTGTTTTTCCCCAGTTACATGTAAAAACAATTTTTAACATTCATTTTTAAAACTTTGAGTTCCAGATTCTCTCCCTTCCTTGCTACCTATCTCCATTGAGAAGGCAAATAATTTGATATAGGTTATACATGTATAGTCATGTAAAGCATATCCATAATAGTCATCCATAAAAGAAAACATAGACAAAAAAACCTCAAGAAAAATAAAGTTTAAAAAAAGTATACTTCAACCTGTATTTAGATACCACCAGTTCTTTTTCAGGGTTTGGATAGCATTTTTCATCCTAAGGCCTTTAGAGTTATCTAGT
The DNA here is from genome assembly GCA_011680675.1 of Gymnobelideus leadbeateri. Taxonomy (NCBI): domain Eukaryota; kingdom Metazoa; phylum Chordata; class Mammalia; order Diprotodontia; family Petauridae; genus Gymnobelideus; species Gymnobelideus leadbeateri. The sequence goes on along the minus strand of WOXC01003643.1, from coordinate 29,759 downwards.
ATCACTATATTGCTGAGAATAGCTAAGTCATTCATAGCTGATTATCTTACAATATTGCTATTACTTTGTACACTGTACATTTCACTTTGTATCAGTCCGTGCAAGTCTTTCCAGGTTTTTCTGAGAGCATCCTGTTCATCATTTCTTATAGTATAATAGTATTCTATCATAATCACATACTACAACTTGTTCAGCTATTTCCTGAATGATGGGCATCCCTTCAATTACTAATTCTTTACCCTCAGAATAGAGCTGCTACAAATATTTTTGTACATGTAGATCCTTTTTCTTTTTGCTTTTTATCCTTTTTGGGATATAGACCTAAAGGACAGAAGAAAAAATATATAATAATTGCATCTCAAACAATTAAAAGCTGATCATCATATTTTTTAAAAGCTATTAGTTCCAAAATTCCTTTAGTCAATGGGAATCTCTTCAGGTGATTTTTAAATGGTTTGTATAAACTTCTGTACATGTTTTAATTTTGGGTAAAAATATTAAATTTTCCAATAAGCTAACATAAAAAGAGTTCATATCCTTTACTGATTAGTCTGATCATAGGAACCAGGCCTAAGCAGAAAAAAAGTAGGTATGTGTGAATATGGTCTTAAATGCTTTTTATCTTAAACAGCAATTTTTACCAATCACAGCTTAGAGCTAATTACAGTTAATTCTATTCTCATGTAGCTGTTAAAAACAATAAAGATCTTCTAGGTCTTTTAACCAAAAAGGGATATTATTTAACTTTTTTTTCTCAAATTTAACTTATCCTGGTGTAACTTTTTAGCAAGGTAAGTTCATTATTTAAGAATTGTTACTAAAACAAGTTCCTAACCTAGTCTGATGATTTTTCCTATAGTTTCCAGGGGTCTTGACTTTTTTTTTTTTTAAGCAATTGGGGTTAAGTAACTTGCTCAAGGTTACACATCCAGTCATTATTTATGTGTGGGTGCTCATTTTCTGAGGCCGGATTCGATCTCGGGTCATCCCAACTCCAAGGCCGACGCTCTTACTCACTACACTAGCACATTTTCTATTTCTATTTCTATTTCTAAATTCACATTTATGCCAGCTGTGAGAGACCATCTGAACTAAGGAGAGGTAGAAGTTAGAATGCCACTTGTGGTAAACAGTTAATAGGTCAATTAGATTAGAAGGGAAAGAGTACATGAAGGGGAGTAATAGGAAATAAGGTTGGAAGAGCAAGTAATACTGAGGAGAACTTTAAATGCCAGCCAGAGGATTTCTTATTTTATCCCAGAAGTAAACAGAAGCCCCTGAAGAATTTTGAATAGGACAGTGACATGGTCAGATATCTAATTTTTTATTTTTTATTACCTTTTTCTAATTACATGGAAAAACAATTTTTAACATTCAGTTTTTGAGTTCCAAATTCTCTCCTCTCCCTCCCTCCATGAGACAATAAACAATTTTATATAGGTTATATATGTGCAATCATGCAAAACATTTCCACAGATATGTGTTTTAGGCAAATTAATTTGATCCCTGTGTTTGCTTTTTACTTTGACAATAGTGGAGGGGAGGGCAGTAGGAGGGACAGATTAATAAAAGAAAAGAAAGATAAATTAATAGGGTTGAAAAAGTGTTATCATGTTTTGAGATACAGTACCCAAAACCAAGCCTACCCAACACATTAATGGTATTATTATGGTTATTTTTATTATAAATATTTCTGTGTTGCATAATTTTATTTGATGTTTAAGATTGGTTGTTATGGTAATGAAATTGCTATAAATTATGAAGAGTTCTTTTTTTTTTTTTTTGGTTTGTTTTTGGAGGGGGGAAGGCAGGGCAATTGGGGCTAAGTGACTTGCCCAAGGTCACACGGCTAGTAAGTGTTAAGTGTCTGAGGCTGGATTTGAACTCAGGTCCTCCTGACTTCAGGGCTGATGGAGTCACGGAGCCACCTAGCTGCCCCTGAAGAATTCTTTATTATAGATTTGACAAACATGAATACTTCCTTATTCAAAAAGCAGAAAACAAAAGGAAGATTGTAAACCATGACTCTATTATATAGTTTCTTTTCTTAAGCATATATTAAAATTAACATGATACTACACACTGCCCTGCTTGTCTGTATCCCCTTCTGAATTTCCTTTTGCTCTCTTCTCACTATTTTTAAAATGTTTAACTCTTTTCTATTTTAAAAATCATTTTCACTTCCTTCCTCCCCATGATTTCTCCCCAAAATAAAAGCTTTCCCTTATAGGGAATAAATATGGTTAAAGCAAAATAAATACAAAAATTATCCAAATCTGAAAATGTTTCCTCTTGCACCTCTGATTAATCCCTTTTCTGCTGAGAGGCATGAAGCATACTTTGTCATTGTCTTCAGGAGTCCTAGTTGCTCACTGCAGTGATTAAAGTTTTGTCTTTAAAAACTGTTTTATTTAGGGGTGGCTAGGTGGGACAGTGAATAGAGCACTGGCCCTGGAGTCAGAAGGACCTGAGTTCAAATCCCACCTTAGAGACTCAACACAAAAAATATTAGCCATGTGACCTTGGGCACTTAACCCCAATTGCCCTCCAAAAAGCAAAAAGAAATTGTTTTATTTTGCATTACTATAGTCATTATGTATGGTTTTCCCCTGATTCTTCTCACTTCACCCTTAATCAGTTCATACAAGCCTTCCCAAGTTTCTCTGAATCCATCCCTTTCATCATTTCTGAAGGTATAATAATATTCCATTAAGGGTACCTATGTGTGTCTTATTGCCTCGGCAGAAAGGCTGGACTGTCCTCCAGCCATGACGGTCAGGGACCTGTGTGGCCCCACTTTGCCCCCAGACTTCAACACCTGACAGACTGAGGAGGAAGAGCTGGACCTGAATCCCATTGCTGGACCAACACTGACCTCCAACTATGAGAGCAGTAGTTCACACTCATCATCCAGTGATGAAGATAGTGATTCTTTGCCACACCAAGGGGGAAAGGAAGATTCTGAAGAGGAAAGTGATACTGGTCTAACCCCAAGAAAACAGAGAAGAAATCAAAATGATGATGATGATGATGATGCTTTTTTGAGCCAGCTCTTCCTCCTGGATTTAAAAATCAGGATGATTCTCCACAGAGGCCAATTATATGTCCTTGCATCACCCTGGTTTTAATAACAAGAGAAAACAGAGATGATCTAGGAGTACTAGTGTCATTGTCTTTCAATTCTGAGGCTTAGAAAAATTGAATTTTAAAAATTAAGGTGAACAGAACACTCTGTGCCTCTTTATCAAACTTCCACATCGTACCTTACTTCATAGTCATTTCTCTACACATTTCATTTTTCCTGCTAAACCTTTAATCACCATGAGGTCAGGGACTATTCTAAGCCATTTTTGTCTTTAAATAAGTCAAGAACTGTAGTCTAGATTGTGCTAAACTCTTTCCCATTCCCACTAAGGACAGAACAAACTCAACTACATCGACTGTATATTTAACCAGAAGGACTTAGGTTAAAGATAAGATAGAATTTCTGACTAGATTATTAAGCACTGGACTGGGTTACAAAGGAAGTTATAAAATCTCTTTCCTTGAACTGTCTTTAAATATGGGCTGGAGATCTATATCAAATAAAAGCCAAAAAAAAAGAAAAGAAGGTATTCTCTCTGCCCTTAAAGATCTTTTAATTGAGTTGGGGAGATGACAAGATGTGAAAAGTTAAATAACAAAATTTAAGATTATAGAAGAGTTCTATATAAGAGATAGAGTTCAACTTGGAACCACTAGGATGAACTAGACCAGAGGTATCATACTTGTGATACTCTTAGTGCTGCCTGAACCACATTAAAATGTATTTGAGGGAGGTGGCCAGGTGGTGCAGTGAATAGAGCACTGGCCCTAGAGTCAGGAGGACCTGAATTCAAATCCAGCCTCAGACACTTAACACTTACTAGCTGTGTGACCTTGGGCAAGTCACTTAGCCCCAATTGCCTTGCCTTCCCCTACAAAAAATGCAAATGAGAAATGTTCAACCAAATAAAATATAACACAACATAAAAAACAATATTCTATTGCATCCCACTACCATAATTTGCTCAGCCATTCTTCAGTGGCACACATTTTATGGACACATTTTTTTTTCTACACCATCTTTTAAAGAGACTTGGAACATCCAAATCAGGCCTCAAAAAACCTTTCTAAATTCAAAGAAGATAAGCAAAATAATCATTAGCTAAATTGTGGAACCATGGATCCTTATAGTTAAGAGTGATGTTAGAGTTCATCCAATTTATCCCTTGCCTGAAGCATGAAAGTACTATTTAACAACCTAGACAAATGGTCATCTAACCTTTGCTTAAACATTTCCAGTGATTGGGGTCAAGGTGACTCGTTCTATTTGTTACCAAGAGAACATCTACTTTCTAACTCTGATGAATCGGAAGTTCTTCCCCTTGGAAGAACTAGAATAAACATGGCATCCAGAGACTTCTGACACAGCAGAATAGATAGAAAACAGGAAACCAGCTCCAGTAACTATTCTGCAACAAAAACAACAATATAATAATGTGAAAAGAATAACAAAAAAATCTCTAAAAATAATAGATATATTTGAAAGTCGATAGTGCCCCTTGATATTTGCCCTAGGTCTGATCTTCCCTCCTGGTTTAAGATGGAGAGGGGAGCAAGAAGTGCAGGTCACCACTTGTGTTGTAAGGGGAGAGGGGTCTGTGTCAGAGAAGAAAGAAGATGCCAGAAATGGAACTTCAACTACTAGCCACCACTGGCTGCCTCAAATGTGAGGTGAAAGCATTCAAGTAGGAAGTAGTAGGAGACAGTGAAGGGCAGTCCAAAGAATAATAAATCACAGGAAAAAGCCTCTCAGCCTCAGAAACAGGTCAAGAGCTTTCAGCTTCTGGGAGTAATTATCAAAGCTTCATCTTCCTTCTATCTGATAGGAAAGGAGATTACAGATAAGACTATTCCTTTGCAACTACCTTCTCTCATGCAGGAGTGTCTCAAAGAGTCTCATCTGCCTCTCAAGATATTGGCTTGAAATAGACATAAAAGAATCATCAAGAGAAAATAAGACAATAACTTACCCTACAAATAATAAGCAAAAAACACCAAACTCATTTGACAAGACAAACTTGCCATGAATGAAACTAAGAAATTCAACACAAGAAATGATGTCTATGTAATGAGTGCCATCCTATGAAACATCCTTAGAATTGCCATTCTTGATTCTAAGGGAGGGAGGGAGAGAGGAAGGGAGGGAGAGAGGAAGGGAGAGAGGGAGGAGGGAGGAGGGAGGTGTTTCCAGGCATGTAGTGACCCAGGAGTACTGAAAGGACTTTTTTTTAGTAGTGAGGCATATATGTAGGTAATCATGCCTTCTGTAATGTAGGGCTCCGTATAATTTTTTTTCTTGTGGTATCATATACACACACACACACATACACGTATGTCTATATATATGTATATATATACATATATATGTATATATATGTATATATGTATGTGTATATATATATATATATATATATATATATATATATATATATATATATGGAGAGAGAAAGAGAGAGAGAGAGAGAGAGAGAGAGAGAGAGAGAGAGAGAGCTCCCTTGGGGAAGAGGTATAATACCACAAGAAAAAAAATGATGTATGTGTGTATGTGTATGTGACCTTGGGCAAGTTAACCCCAATTGCCCTCCAAAAAGAAAAAAAAATCTATCTTCTGGGCAGGTAAATCAGTTGAGCTCTATGAGTCAGTGACAGTAGTCTCTTCTCAATTCAATCAAGGACGTTCTTTTCACATTTCATAAAGGGATAACAGGGTAAAGACATGTTTTGCACTTAATTGAACATCATATATTTTATTCTCTATTATTTACCTTTTCCTTTGAGGAAACCAGCTCCCTTTCCCCCTGTAAAAGTCACTCATTCTATTCTCTTAAACCATGTGTAAAGATGTGGGCTAGAAAAATAATATAACTAACTAGATTTGTAACAGGCTGAATGACTAAAACAAAAGAGTAATAATAATAACAAATGTATTTAGGAGGCAACTAGGTGAATCAATGGATAGAGCTCTGGGCCTGGAGTTAGGAAGACCTCAGTTCAAATCTGGCCTCAGACACTTACTAGCTGTGTGATTCTAGGCAAGTCACTTAATCTCTGTTTGCCTTAATCCACTGGAAAAGGAAATGGCAAATCACTGATGTATCCTTATCAAGAAAACCCCATTGACAGTATGATGCACAAGGTCATGAAGAATTTAACATGACTGAATTGTTGAACAATGACAACAAAGCATTGCTTCATACCCAAAGTCCCAGGGTCTTCAAGCAAATGCTGAGTGGCCTCTTGTCAGGAATATCGTATAGGGGATTCTTGGTTGTGTGGTTGGGACTAGATAGTTGCTGAGGTACCTTCTGTCTCTGAGATTGTTTAATCATGGAGTTGTCTGCTTTCTTATTTGATTTTCGAACTTCTGTCGCATTTAAAAGCGTGCTCCAACACAAGCTCAAAGCCTTTTAGTTTGGTAATACCTGCCAGAACTTGGGTTCAAGTGGCAAAGTCTTTGAGAAACCAGAGTGATTTTCTCATTACCAAGAGCCAGACTTGGACAATTGTAGAAAGTTTATATACTTCCCAGAAGAAGAAAAGATGTTTGATTAAAAAAAAAAAAACCTATACCACTTTAGTAAATGGATAATGCCTAGTTGTTGTACTAATTCTAGTTGTTTCTTTCTTTCCTATGCCAAGTAGGAGCAGATGGCATCGGTTTTATTGGATGAGGAAACAGACCCAGAGAGATAAAACAAAAGAGGTGGAGGAAAGGTTGTATTAATGCAATAGTTCTCAATATTTAAAATATATCTCCACTCTAGCCATGTGATGAAATCTTATTGATGCTGTCACAACTGAGACTCAAATAAGACTTTTTACTTCACCCAGGTAACCTCATGTCTTCTCTCTCTTTCCTACTAGTTAGTTGTAGAAGTGAAGAGGAATTGTTACAAAACTTCAGAGGGGATAGAGAAAGAAATATAAACTTGCTCTTCAACCCAACAGGATACTGGGAAGAGAGGCAGTATGAAGATGATTGGACTGGTTCTCAGTTTTGTCATTAGCTGTGTAATTTTAGGTCCTTTTAACTCTTTGGGACTTCTTCACTAGTAAAGTGGGGGCATTATAGGAAATCCTTAAGGTCATTTTAGTTTTAAGATGCCAAAAATGAACAATTTTACCTAATTTAGCTACTCCTATGGAGAAGGATAAAAGAAAGGAAACCATGTAGAATAGTTGAAAGAGAGTCGCTGTAGTCGCTGGATATGGCCCAGGATTCAGTGGATGACCTTGGCATCCAAACATTCCTCAGCATCTACTTCAGCTACCTTTGTGACCATTGAAACATTCTGCAAGGGATAATGTCTTTACATGCTTGGGGTAGATACACCACCGACTCATCAATGGATTTAAGACCCATTGATTACTCTCAGCTTGGTTTAGTCTGTTTTTCCTCAGTCAAGTAGGAAGTAAAGACCTGAATTCAAATTTGACCTCAGACATTTACTAGCTGTGTGATATTGTCAAATCACAACCTCTTTCTGCTTTAGTTTCTCATATATTAAATGAGAATAGTTATAATACCTACCTCCCAGGGTTGTTGGGAGGACAAAAATAAGATAATATTTGTAAAGGGCAGCTAGGTGATGTAGTGGATAGAGTACAGGGTCTGGAGTTAGGAAGACTCCTCTCCCTACATTCAATTCTGACCTCAGACACTAGCTGTGTGACCCTGGCAAGTCACTTAACTCCTATTTGCCTCCATTACTAATCTGTAAAAATGAGTCAGAGAAGGAAATAGCAAACCACTTCAGTATTTCTGCCTAGAAAACCTCAAATGGGGGTCACAAAGAATTGGACACAACTGAAACAATGAAATAAGAACAACAATATTTGTAAAGGACTTTGCAAACCTTAAGCACTATATAAACACTAGCTGTTGTTTTTATTAGGTTGTTCTTTTGGCTCATCTTTCTTCATTTTGTATCAGTTTATGCAAGTCTTCCCATTTTTTCCTCTGAATTTTTCATATTTATGTCTTCTATGACAGTAATGTTCCATTCCAACTATATGCCACTTTTGTATAGCCATTCCCCAAACATTGGTCACATATTTCATTTATGGCTTTCTGTTATCACACATAAATGCTTTTGTATCTATGGTTCTTTTGTACTGTCTCCTTTTTGAGGGGGGAGATAGAGTAGGGTTAGGATATAAGCCCAGGAAAAGTATATTTGAATGAGTAAGCACAAGCAATTTAGTATTTTGGGGTTTGTTTTTGCATAATTCCAAAATCTTTCCCAAATTGATTGGACTAATTTAAAGTTTCAACAGCAGTGAACTAATGCATGTTGGTCTTCCAAGAAACCTTGCAACACTGAATTCTTCCCTTTAAAAAAAATTAGCCATATTTGCAAATTTGATGGACACAAGAGAATGCCTCAGAGGTAGGGATAGATCCTTAGTATTTTTAAACACTTTTTTAGATGACTATTGATTATTTGCATTTCTTCTTTTGAAAGTTGTTTTTTTCCTGTTCTTTGACCACTTTTATTTTGGGTAATGGCTCAGTTTTCAAGATTTGTGTCTATTACCTATACATTTTGGATGTTAGATTTTTATCAAATGTATTTATTTCAATGATTCACCCTCTAAATTGTGTCACTTTTTTCCAATTTTAGTTGTGTTCATTTATACAAAAATTTTTTTTATTATACATATTCCAAGTTGTCTAATTACTCGTTTAAAATATCACCTGTGTTGTGTCTAGTTATAATTTTTTCCATATCTATAGTTGTGAAAGATGTAACTTTTCATTCTTTACTTTTAAAAATAGTGTCAAGAAGATATACTGTGAAAGGGAAAAAAATGAAGAACCAAAATATAGGCCCATGCATTAATGTGACATGTTCTAGTGCAGAGGCATCAAGTTTTGTAGCTTTCAAACTGACAGAAGAATTCCAGAGAATGGCATGAACCAGTTTAAAAAGTAATTGGAAAATGTCTAATCAAATAAATAAAAATAGAGTACAATATAGATGATGGTAATTTATGGTTTCCTAAGTCAATGAGTGGCCTATAAGGATCAGTTTCTCTTTGAGTTAGATTTCACAGTTCTCATGGATTAATTCTACCTTTAAAATAATTACTTGTGTTTTCTTAAAAACCTGAGTTTTAGCATTAAATTTGCAGTACCATTTCCTTGGTCTTAGACAAAAGATGATAAGACATTAAGATTTAAATTTTAGGGGTGGCTAGGTGGTGCAGTGAGTAGAGCATCGGCCTTGGAGTCAGAAGGACCTGAGTTTGGATCTGGCCTCAGACACTTAATGCACACACAAACAAAAACCTAAATGTGTGACCTTGGGCAAGTTCTTAACCCTAGGCAAGAAAAAAGATTTTAAATTTTAAAATATATTACATAAATATTTTCACATAATTCTAAATGCTGGAATTTTGTTATTTTCTTAAAATATGTAATAATTGTAATTATATAACTAATTATTCACAAGAAAATTATTTTAGACTTTTAGAGAAAAGTTATATTTCTTAGTTAATAAATAGAGCTCTCAGAGATTGAAATAGAATTGATTTCTTCAGGATTAGTCTCTGCTGAGCTCACCTCTCCCAGTTGTAAATATTAATCAGCTTCAGGAATATATGACCAGTGGGATTGGTAATTAGAATAATAGAACCATTGGGAATATTGATTGGCACAAAAGAGCTTTTTAGTGAACATCCATTTCCTCTTTAGGAAATTATTTTAAATGTTACTTAGTTAATGACTAATTTTTTGTCTATACTTTTAAACAAGATCAGCTTGACAACAGAGGATAAAGATACCTTAGAAACTACTGGCCCTGGTAAGTACTACCATGTAATATGATTGCTTTGGGAAGATAAAAGAAAACACACAACATACAGATATTCTCTGTAAACTTTATCAACATGTTTGTTCTGAGCACAAATGTCTTGAAATAATGATTACAGCATGAAATAATTATAGTTCAGCTGTGCTAGTGTAGTCTCTCAAGTGAAAAATAAGACCTTTGTTATGGTGCCTATAGGATAGCAGAGAAATCTAGCAGAGATACAGTCTTTGATATATCAATAATGTATCAATAGACATTAATAGCTCTCAATAGTATGAAGAGGAATGAACTGAAGAATTGATGGGTGAATTCTTTGCATTCTGTATTGGCCACAGGAAATGCAAACAACTAGGGAATATATATATTATATACACTTCCTGAAAGAATTCTGATACATATGCAAAATTAATTTCATTCATTTTAAATTCCGTTATGAAAAAATGACTTTTTATAAATTTAGAAGTCTCCAATTACTTGTCATAAAAGAGTGTATTTATATTTGTATAGCCCACCAAAATCTTCTTGCCATGTATATCTTAAAGAGAGGCTATGTTACTTCAGAAGTATTCTTTCTACAGGAGTTTTGGAAGAACTAGTCAAAGAATTCCAAGAAATTAGCATTAAGTAATTATGTTACAGTATTTTCCAACCCTACAATCTCTATATTATTTATCTACTTTTTTTTATACTTTAACTAGATACTCCTGGTAAATTCAGGTACTTTGTCTTAAATTTTTGAATAAAAGAATGAGTTATACGTTATGTTCAATTGTCCACTATGTATGCAACTTTCCAAAGTGGCCAAATTGGGGGTGGCTAGGTGATGCAGTGAATAGAGCACCGGCCTTGGAGTCAGGAGGACCTGAGCCTCAGACTCTTATTACACTAACTGTGTGACCTTGGACAAGTCTCTTAACCCCAATTGCCCTGCCATTCCCCCTCCAAACAACAAAAAAATCAAAGTAGCCAAATTGGAAAGGGCTAAGGGTATCTAATTTTGCTCATTAACTCTCTTGATACAGTAGAGTTCTATTTCTCTGTTCAGACAGTAGATTGGAATGAGGAAGTTAGGGAATGAAATGAGAGTGGTGGGCTTAAATAGAAATAGGGCTAGAATTTTTGCAGAAATTGAGAAAAGTGCAATAATTCTCATTCATTGTATGATTATCAACATTCAGGTCCAGAGAAGAAACAGCTTCTGGTAAAATCTGCCCATAGTTAGTGATATCATTAATGACTGGGAAGATGGGAAGGCAAGAAGTAGAGCTAAGAGTAGAATTTTGGTTTTATAGTGCCTATCCACTAAAAGCTATGGAACTGTTTGCCTGGCTGTTACTGATAGTTTGGGGACCATTATTAGACAACTTCATTTCTGAAGAGTAATGCTACCTTTGAGAGAGGAAGAGATTGAATATATTAGAGGCATAATCTGTCAATCCCAGACAGTTATCATGCATTTATTCATGGTTTATAGGATAGTCAGTCAAATAAGCATTTATTAAGCTCCTCCTATGTGCCAAGCACTGTGTTAGATAGAAAACAAAGAAAAGCAAAATAGTACATGCTCGCCTTTTGTTGTTTATTTGTTTTAGTCATGTCCGACTCTTTCTGACTCCATTTGGTGTTTTCTTGGCAAAGGCACTGGAATAGTTTGCCATTTCCTTCTCTAGCTCATTTGACAATCGAGCAACTGAGGAAAACAAGATTAAATGACTTGCCCAGGGTCACACAGCTAGTAAGTGACTGAGGTCACATTCGAACTTAAGATGAGTCTTCCTGTCTCCAGGTCCAATGATCTTTTTATTGCAACATCTAACTGCTTATGTGCTCTTTGGGAGCTTACATTGTAAAGGGGAGTCAACATGTACATATATATTATACAAAACACATACAGAGTGGAGAGTGTGGAAAAGACACTAGCAACTTGGGGGCCGGGAAGAGAGGTATGACCAGGAAAAGCTTCGAATAGAAGGTGGCAGTGAGTTGAGTATTAGAGAAATCTAGTGACTTAAAGAGTAAAGATGAGGAAGAAGATCATTCCAGGACTGGAGAACAGAAGGTGCAAAGGTAGAGAGAGACAAGATGAAGTGTTCTTATGAAGAGCAATAAGTAGGCCAATGGGATTGGATTGTAGGATCTACAGAGGGGAGTGATGTGAAATGCCTTATAAGATAATGCATATTTGACTCCAGAATTGTAAGGTAGCCACTGGTGTTTATTGATTGGAGGTGGGAAGGGCAATGTGATCAGACTTGTGCTTTTGGAAAAATTGCTCTGGTCCTTTTGGTGTGGAAGATGGCTTGGAGTGAGGAGGGAATTGAGTTATTGAGACCAATTAGGAGACTATTGTGGAAGTACAATTGAGAGGCAATCAGGGCATGAACCAGGCTAGTGATTATGTGAATAGAGATAATGTGGAGATAGAAATGTTTGAAGAAGTGAGACTTAGGAGCAGAGGAAGATACTGAGGTCATTAATCTGGACGACTAGAAGGCTGGTGGTGCCTTCAACAGAAACAGAGAAGTTCGGAAGAAGTGTGAATTTGAGGAGAAAGATAATGAGCTCTGCTTCAGGATATGTTGAAATACCAATGGGACTTCTGTCGTTGTTGTTGTTTAGTCATTCAGTTGTGTCTGACTCTGTGAACACATGGACCACAGCACATGAGGCCCTTTTATCCTCCAATATCTCTCAGTCTATCCAAGTTCATGTTCATTGCTTCCGTGACAGTACCTATCTATCCATTTCAACCATTCCCATCCCCTTTTCTTTTTGCTTTCAATCTTTCCCATTTTTCAATCTTTTCATTTTTCCTCATTTTCCAATGAATCCTTTCTTCTCATGATGTGGCCAAATTATTTCTATTTCAGCTTGACTTTTGACCTTCCAGTGAATAGCTTGAATTAATTCCATTGGGACATCCATTGTTAAATATCCTATTGGCAGTTTGTGATAATGTACCAGGACTCAGGAGAGTAGGCCTGGATGTGTAGGTCTGGGAGTCATCTGCACAGAGATAATAATTAAATCTATGGGGTGTGATGAAGTCACCAAAGTACAGAGAGAAAAGAGAAGTTGGTTCAGGGTAGAACCTTGGGCTTAGCAAAAATTATATGGATGATGATAGCACAGGAGAATGAGATGGAATGGTCAGAGAGGTAGAAGAATAATCAAAATTATATTGGAACTCCTCTGTGGGAAGAGAGAGGAGCATCAGGGAGAAAGAAAAAAATTCAAGTGGGGAGGGGGAGTAGAGTGGAGGAGAGACTCAGGAAAAGCAGAGAAAAGAAAGCCAGAGAGATATAGGACATAAACTGTAATTGATGCTGTACCCTACTGAGTCAGTGTGGTATTGTGAAAATCTTGCTAGATTTGGGATCAGAGGACCTAGTCTTAGATCTTGCTTCTGCCATTTACTACTTGTATGATCTTAAGCAAGACGAGATATTGAATCACTATAATCTCAATTTCTTCAACTATAAAATGAAAAAGTTGAACTAGATGACTTCATTCTCTTCCTAGTGTCTGATCCTAGGATGCAAAGTTAAATGTCAAAAATAAGACCACAAGGGCAGCTAGGTGGTGCAGTGAGTAGAGCGCTGGCCCTGGAGTCAGGAGGACCTGAGTTCAAATCTGGCCTCAGACACTTAACACAAAAACTAGCCATGTGACCTTGGGCAAGTCACTTAACCCCAATTGCCCTCCAAAAAAAGAAAAAAAAAGACCACAAACAAAGCTTTTACACCCGAATTTCTCATTAAAACTAGGTTCCAGGTAAAGGCTAAAGAATGTGGTGAGAAGGTACAAAGATAAATATAGCCTGATTTGTGTCTCATAGAATTAATAGGTTTGACTATTGTATGGTAAACCATCTCATCTTGTTATCGAACTCAGTACAGAGGTAAATTTCTATTCCCATTTGATTCTCATAATTGCTGATTTAGCTGTGTAACCATGGGAAGGGGTTCATCTCCCTTGGCCTTAATTTCTTCTTGAGGTGGCTGAACTAGATGATCCCTAGTTCTAAATGATCTTTGCAACTATTAAATGCTGTAAATCTCTAATTAACAACTTCTCTAATTTGTCATTCCCATTTTAATTGCTAATATAGGGTCTCATGAATATCCTGAAAATGTAGCGTGCAAGATAAACCCTGATTCTGTTATTGTTAAACTTTGATAAACCTAGATGAGACATTGATGGCACTTGGAACTTCTGCTGGAGAATCTTGTCAGCTGCTTGGTCTATCTGTTGCCTTAGAAATGTAATTATTCCATTACTGTCTGTGAGTAACTTTTGTATATTTACATGTAGAGAAAAAATTATTGAGAATAATCTGAGTTTAATCACTTGTGCTGATGTATATGTGTGGAGGTTTTTTTCTTCTTTTACCACTAGTTAAATCATTGCATCTTCAGAAATCATTGACAAAGTTCCAGATAGAAAATTTCTCATTATGGTAAATTAATTATACATATTTCAAACATTATTATTTCTATGACAGTGAAAATTTTGAAGGTGATCTTAACATTTGCTCTAGAATATAGGATGTTCCTCAGATCTTTTACACTCCCAATGTATGGGTTTTTTTCATCATTCCATTAAGTTTCTACTAAAGAGTAACAGTAAGAAAGGAGAAAGCAGCTGAAGGGAATGCCTGGACATGAGTTGGTATTGTGGTTGTGTTTGTCCTTCATTGTCGAAGAGGACCATGACATCAGGGAATGATGACATGACTTGCAGCTGACTTGGATTTGAGTGAGGAAGGGCTATGCAATGTCACCAGCCTCACTTTCTCCTCCAGAGCCATCTGGGTCCAGTGGCCTGACATACATCAGGATGACTGGAGATGGCATGAATTAATAAATTGGGAATGAGAGACTGAGAAAATGTATCTCCAAGATTACTCTGTCTTTTCATGGTTCTTTAAGGCATATCTTTCATGTTTAATTTTTATTCTTCACCTTGATAAGTCAAGTCAGCATGCATCTGAGCTGAGTGTTCATTTTATAATTGTCATCCATGATGTTAATTGTAGGATGTTGATTTTGTCACAGGTAATCAGTTATATTCTTTTCTTTTAAACTTTTATGTTTTTCAATCAATAAACATTAATTTTTTCCCTCCTCCTCCTGCCTTACACCTTTTGAATAAGAAAAATAAAAAAATAATAAAACCTCACACTAAACAAATTCCTGCATTGGCTTTGGTAAAATGTATCTCATTTTGCATCCTGAACCTATCAGCTCTCCTCTAGGAAGTGGGTAGTATGGCTTATCATAGGTCTTTTAGAGGTATGACTGGTCATTGCATTGATGAGAGTTCTTAAGTCCCTCAAAATCATTTATACTGTTGTTGCTACTGTAGTTTGGCTCACTTTACTTTGTATCATTTCATCTAAGTCATCCCAGTTTTCTCTGAAACTGTCCCTTTTATTGTTTCTTATTAATGAATGATATTCTATCATATTAATATACCATAATAGCAGTAATATTATATTAAATGTTAATTGAATGTAATTTTATTTTATTTTAATCTATGAGTTCTTACTCTGGATGCATATAGCATTTTTATGTGTCCTTTATAGTTAATTTGGTTATTTATAATAGTCAAAATAATTTATTCACTCAAAGTTATTCTTAAAACAATATTGCTGTTACTGTATAAAATGTTCCCTTGATTCTGCTCATTTCATTCTTGATTATTTCATGCGTCTTTCGATGGTTTTCTAAAATTATTGAACTCATCGTTTCTTATAGTATAGTTGTATTCCATCACAGTCATATACTATAACTTGTTCAGCCATTTCCCAGTTGATGGGCATCCCTGCAATTCCCAGTTATTTGCCACCGCAAAACATTCTAGAACAAAGAGGTTCTTCTTTTTTTTCCCTAGTGATCTTTGGAAATAGACCAAGTAGTGGTATTGCTGGGTCAAAAGGTATAGGTAGTTTAATAAATCTTTGGGCATAATTCCAGATTATATATGTAATAACCGAAAATATATTCATATCAAATTAACAAAACAATAAAAGCATTCTTTAATTCTTTCTTGGTCATGTAATAATATTCAATTATATTAATATACTATAATTCATTCATTATCCAATTGATGGATATCCCTTCAGTTTACATATTAATCCTTTCTCTCTTTCTTTGCTCTCTCTGCATCATAGACCTGAAGTAGTATAGCTGGTTAAATGGTATACACATAATTTAATAGTTGAGTGACTTTTGGGGCATACTTCCAAACTGCTTTCCAGAATGGCTGGACCATGTCACAGCTCCACTAATATTGTATTGTGTTCCAGTCATTCTGGAAAGCAATTTGGAAGTATACCCCAAAACATTAAACTGTGTACAAACCTTTTGACCCAGCAATGCTCATTCTGTATATACTTCAATGACTAAAAGGGGGGGAAAGATCCATATATACAAAAATATTTGTAGTAACTCTTTTAGTAGTGTCAAAAATTGGAAACTGGGAGAATGCCCATTGTGAAATGGCTGAACAAGTTATGGTATGTGAATATGATGGAAGATTATGTACTGTAAGAAATTATGGGCTTACGTGAATTGATGCAATGGTCAAATAATGTGAATAGTTTTCAAAGGAAGAAGTCCAAGCTATCAACAGCCAGTTGGAAATGTGCTCCAAATCATTAAAAATAGAGAAATGTAGTTTGAAACAACTCTAAAATATTACTTCAGACCCATGAGATTGGTGAAGCTGACAAAAAGAGAAAATAACTAATTTTGGAGAAGCTGGAGGAAAACAGGCATATTAATTTTTCCATGATGTTCTTTTTTTTCTGGAGGGCGGAAGGCAAGGCAATGGAGATTAACTGACTTGCCCATGGTCACACGCTAGTAAGTGTTAAATGTCTGAGGCCGGATTTGTGCTCAGGTCCTCCTGACTCCAGGGCCGGTGCTCTATTCACTGTGCCACCTAGCCACCTCCTATGATGTTCTTTTAAAGACATTTTTGTCCTTTTTTAAAATTCAATTTTATTTCACTTCCAGGTCCAAATTATCTCCCTCCCAACCCTCTCAGTAAGAAAGCAGAAAAACAAAACCATTATAAATATGTAAAAACTCCTTCACTGACCATTTAAAAAAAATAAATAACACTTAATCTGTACTCCTTCACTTCTGTATCCGGATGTGGGAAATATCATAAGTATTTAGGAGTTGGGACTGACTATCATGTTGATCAGAGTTTCTGAGTTTCAGATTTGTCTCCTGGATCTGCTCAATTCACTTTGCATAAAAAAGAAAAATATAACCTTTGTAACAATAAGTAAACATAACCAAAAATAAAAACCTCTATGCATTTGACATGTCTAAAAATGTATGTCTCATTCTGTACCCATCCTGACTGTATCACATCTCTGTCAGGAGGTGTGAAGCATGGTTCCTCATTCGTCTTCTAGCTGAAGTTGGTCATTGCTTTGACTAGAGTTATTAAGTCCTTCAAAGTGGAAAATGTTTCTTTATTAAGGCATTCAACAGACCCAGTCTTTGAAGAACAATTCCCCAGAATCTATAGATTGTGTGATTATGGAGAAAACACACAATGCTTTGTTATATTTATTTGATTATATTTTATCTCCCTTACTAGATTGTAAACTCTTTGAGGACAAAATAACCATGTTTAGTAGAAATAATGAATCCCTTGTAGTAGTCACATTATTTGAATTGTAACCACATATTTCCATTGGGCTTTGTTTTACTTAATTATAATTGAATAGTAAAAAGCTGAATACTTCCAACCACTTCAGAGGACTCATTATTTGAAGTAATTAGGACCTAGCTGTAGAGGTTTGGATTTCATACTGCATCTAATTCAATGTTTAGGTTTTTTTGTAGAGGGGAGGTGAGGCAATCAGGGTTAAGTGACTTTCCCAAGGTCACACATCTAGTAAGTGTCAAGTATCTGAGGTTGGATTTGAACTCAAGTCCTTCTGACTCACAGGAGGGGACTTTATTCACTATGCCACCTAGATGCCCTAATTCAATGTTTTTTCATGTAGCAAGTATTAATTTTCAAGTGAATGAATATAATGGGGAAAATGAATATTATAATAGAGAATAGAAAATTAGTTCCTACTTTCACCCCGTGTAATGCCAAGCAGAGGCAACTTCCAAGCTTAGAAACTCTCTATTTATTCAGTGACAAATTAAGGCAGAACATTCACAGAACAGAGAAAATCAAAATACAGCATTCACCAAATGTAATTCAATAATTTTGAAGTACTACTCCACCCCTGGGCAATAAATTCATTTAGTCAATCACAGTCTCTCTTCTCAAATGGAGATTAGTTTCCAATCATAAACAAAGTACATTCATTTGATCAGTCACAGAGCACAAAAAAGTCAAGTTTCCCACCTCTGGATCACAACAGAATTACAATTATCATCAGTTAATGCCAAGCACCTTCTCCAAAGGGGCAGAGGAGAGCACAAAGGCTATCTACCCCTGAGCTACAACAAGGTTAAGATATCATCACAGCATTTAATACCCAAGGAGAGGTCTTCATCTTGACCCAAGGCAAGTTCTCAGCAATCTCAATTCCTGGGGAGACAAAGCTTAACAAAGCCACAGTATACATTGCCAGTGTCCTCATCAATTCACTTTCTGCCTGCAGAAGTCTCAGGACCCCAGAAAACATCAACAAGACCCTCTTCCAGGATTTCTGTAAACATACAACAAGAAAATCCTTCTTCAGGGCTTCTGAACCAACAGCAAGGTTCCAGGACCTCTGCAAACAACAGCACTGTCCTTTACCAGCAGATGAATCTGGCAAGATAACATCAAAACAGACAGACAAAATACTGGCATCATAGTGTACAATTAAGGAGTTTCAGAATTTGCCTAAACAGAATGCTTGGCACTCCAAGAAAGACCCAAGGCAATTTCTTTAGAATATTTATTCAGAATATATGTGTGTCTGTGTGTCTGTGTATATATATATATATATATATATATATATATATATATATATATATAGGCAAGTGAGAAAGAAACTGGAGATAACAGAATAAGAGGCTTAAAGATAGCAGAAGTAAGAGCAATTATGATTAATAGTGGAGATATATATATATATATATATATATATATATACATATTTACAAGCATCACTATGGTGGGGAAGCACCAATACCTGACCACAAAAGGTGGGGAATCCTGAGTACAGCCATCAGCGTGCTACATGGGAGGGTCCCAGGCAGAGCATCCTCTCCATGGGTGAAATTCCAATTTGGGGTCTGAATCTTACAGTTTAAGTAGTGCTGAGAACAAAGAAGGCATATTGCCAGGTGTTTTTTAGCAAGTATTGGTATCCCTCCAAGGCGCCCCCCTACCAAGAGCAATGTTTCCTTGGAGTGGCTAGTTCCAGGAGTTGGGCAGTTATCATCTCTCTTCTCAAGGACCTGGCCAGGGTCCCAGGAGAGGAGCAGCCCTCAAGTTCTTAGGATCCCTGTTCCCAAACAACTCAGGGTAATAGAAAGGTCATATTGAGTTGGAGCCTTGGTTTGTATAATCTTATTCCTCACAGAGAGGCTTACCTTGCCCCTACAGAGGGATTGGAAAGGCTTCCTCTAGAAGAATGGATTTTAGCTGGGCCTTAAATGAAGCCATAGGTAGAGATGAGGAGCAAGAGTATTTTAGGAATGGGGACAATTCACTGGAGAAAATTCCTTGAGCTAAAACATGGAATGCCTTGTTCTTAGAACAGGAAGGAAACCAGTGTTACTAAACTGAAGAATAGATGGCAAGGAATTAAATGGAAGAAGACTGGAATGGTAGGAGGACACTCGAATAAAACAATCCCTACAGGAAATTATGTTCTACTAGAGGATATCACAAGGACATATATAAGAATAAATAAATGCAAACCAAATATAAGGTAGGTAAGTAATTAGGGAAGGAGAGGAGTAACATTTGGAAGGATCAGGAAAGGCTTCATATAAAAGATGGTGCTTGAGCAGCATATTGAAGGAAGAGAGGAATTCTACAAGATAGATGGAAGACTACTCTTCCAGGCATGGGGGCGAGGTGGAGGGGGTGGGCAATCAATGTAAAGGTACAGAAATGGGAGATTGGAAAGTCATGTGGGAACAACAGAACAGGTCACCTATCCCTCAGAACATCAGGTTCCTCATATATAAAATGAGGCGACTGGACTAGCTCACCCTTCCAGCTCCAAACTGATGATCCTAATTGTGTCTATGAGCAAGTTTTTGAAACTCAGTTTCTTCTTCCAGAAAAATGGGGTAATCACAAGACATGCATAACTGTCCAAAAGTTTTGTACTTTGTAAGCCTAGATACTTAGAAGGGGGGCAGGGGCTTATTACTACTACATTTTCTACTAGGTTTTTCCCACTTAGAATAAAGACCACAACTCTCATACAAACTTAACTACTCATTTGCAACACCTAAAACCTCCAATAGGCACCCAAACCAAGAAAGTTATGATTATTCACTTTCTCTTCATTATCCGTGGTCTCAATCCCTCCCATGGGAATACAGAGGCACATTCTAATGCTAATTCTGTAGAAGGGAACCTAATTTCACAGGGCATCATTAAAAAAAACCAGCACCCCTATTACACACTACGATAGAGGTGAAAATAGGTTACAGTGGGATTGTTAGGCTTTTTCACAGGAAAACTTTCATCCTCAACAAGTTTCCTGGGGAGTGGTGGAGGGTATCCCCAGAGTCCAAGGACCTGGGATCAAATCTCATCTCTGATGTTTACTGACTGTATGACCTGAAGCAAATCCCCATGCCTCCCTTGACTTCATTTTCCTCATTTATAAAATGAGGGTGGGTTAGATGGACTCCGAACTCTCGTCCAACTCTATATTTATGATGCTGTGTTCCTATGATCTTCTATTTCTTACTTGCCATTGAAGGAAAGGCAGGTTAAGTTGTTACCTAAGAAAACATATTAGTCTACAAGCATTTGTTAGGTACTTATGAGGTGCCAGGCACTGTGTTGAGCACCAGAGAAACAAATAAAAGCAAAAATCATCCCTGTCCTCAAGGAACTATTCTAATAGGGGAGACAGTTTTATATAACTAGCATGTGCAACACTGTACATTATTCTGGTATATATAACATTCTATAATTAGGTATAAATATATGTGCATGTAAATATACATATATATGTACAGTTGCTGTTGTTTGTCCTTCATTCTTGAAAATGACCATAACATCAGGAAGATGGTGCCATGATGTGCAGGTGAATTGGATTTAAGGGACAGAGGGCTGTGCAAGGTGACCGGCCTCACTTTCTGCTTCGGAGTCCTCTGGGTCCAGAGACAAGATATAGATCAGGATGGAGGGTCCCAGGCAGAGCATCCTCTCCATGGGTGAAATTCCAATTTGGGGTCTGAATCTTACAGTTTAAGTAGTGCTGAGAACAAAGAAGGCATACTGCCAGGTGTTTTTTAGCAAGCATCGGTATCTTGTATGAGGCCAAGGAGGGAGGCCAGTCCCTCCAAGGCCCCCCCAAGATCAATGTTTCCTTGGAATGGCTAGTTCCAGGAGTTGGGCAGTTATCATATCTTTTCTCAAGGACCTGGCCAGGGTCCCAGGAGAGGTGCAGCCCTCAAGTTCTTAGGATCCCTGTTCCCAAACAATTCAGGGTAATAGAAAGGTCATGTTGAGTTGGAGCCTTGGCTTATATAATCTTATTCCTCACAGAGGGGCTTACCTTGCCCCTACACACAGCCATGTCTCCTCAGTCCTAGGCAGCTCCCGTGGCAGTTCTCAAAAGTCTTGGGCAGCTCCAACTGGCCCTCAGCAATCTTCTCTCTCTGCCTCCATGATGCTGCTTCTAAAAGTTCTTCTGGCCTCTCTCTGCTTGGGCCTCTCTCTAAATCCACGGCACCAGCTCCTCTCTGTTCAGCCCTCTCTCTTCACATCAACAAGTCCATCCCACAAGTGGGAATCACAAGCTCTGGATTTCAACACTCAACCCGAAAACCAAGCCAATACAGGAGGATCTTTAAATTCCATTACTATTATACCCAGGTTAAAGGTACAATGAGCTTTCAATTATAAATAAGCAAATATTAAGATATTTTGCAAGTCACAAAGAAAGGTAAAACATAGTATCTTCTGCTAAAGGACTTTACAACCTTGTTGGGCAGATAAGAAATGCATATAAAAAGCTAAGTTACAAGGTAATATAACTGAAAAGTATATAAGAGATCATATGTAGAGGCAACTAGGTGGCACAATGGAATAGAACACCAGCCTTGGAGTCAGGAGGACCTGAGTTCAAATCTGGCCTCAGACATTTGACACTCAACTAGCTGTGTGAACTTGGGCAAGTCACTTCACCCCAATTGCCTTGTCTTCCCCCCTCAAAAAAAAAAAGAGATCACATATGGTCACTTTGAATAATTGGCAGAGATAAGTGTACCATTTGGTGGAAGTAACAGAAATCTTACCTTTAAGTGAGATGGGACAAGGAGTTAACAAAGTAATGACAGTAACTCATTAAGTGGAACAGAGTGTCAACAAAGAGACACATATCAACCTATAAAGGGGGAATAAATAAGAGCTAATATTAGAGGTGGGCTGGTAAAAATGTTTAACAAAGAGCTCTCAAAAGTTATGGTACCCAGAATACACTTAAATTTTTTAAAATTAATTTTTAAAATTATTGTTGTATCTGAAACATGAGCAAGACCCAAGTAACAATTTAAAAGTGAACACTTCATTGGTACCATGTTGGCTGACTGGGCCAACAGCGGACCCCAGGCAAAGCCTCAGCTTTTAAAGGCATGGCACAAGGCAAATGGCTAGGTATTACATAAGCAGGAACTTGCAGAGACTCAAATCAGTGACTGGTCAGTACACATTTTGAAACTCCTGCTAGCGCCAAATCTTCCTAGGCCAAGCTAAACTCTGAGGCCCGCCCTCTGTGAAGAAGAGCTGGCTGGGTGAGGGGAAAGGCAGCAAGGGAACCAGAATGAGGCCATGTACAGTTTGCCCACTTCTGTGAAGGAGAGTTGGCTGGGGAGAGGGGACCCAGAATGGGGCCAGGTACAACATTATCAATTCATTTTTCTCAAGACACCCATGCTTCACCTTGCCCTGTTCCAAATATCTAGGCCAGGCGTGGAGAACCTGAAACCTTGGGGCAGGTTCATTACCCCTCCATAACACTTAGTATGGCTTCCAAATTAAAGAGGGAATCTAACCAAAAGTTCTTACTAATCACTTAGCACCCATAGATAACAGAGTATATGGTTCCACTAAAAAAAAAATAAATAGATCCTTTACCTCATAGAATATTTCTCCAATGATATCAAAATGTTACTCGGATTAGATAAGTGTAGAGTTTTTAACACACACCAAAGAAAGATAATGAAGGCTTCAGGCTTGAATGTGGAGGTCACCTTGTACTGATAAATGAAGGCAATACCTACAAATACTTTGATCTGCTGCAAGCAAGGCACATTGAGTGTAAAGATAAGAAAGAGAAGTCTATGACTGAATGGGTCAAGATGGCAGGCATCCTGGAACAAGGCTGAATTAGGAATTAACAAAGCAATTAATACTCATGCTATATTAGTTTTCATATATACTTTCAGGCTAGAAAGGACCCATAATAGATCTGGCAAATGTCCTAACAAAAACTCATGCAATATTGACAAAATACAGTCTTTCACTATAAGGCAGTTGTCACAGCTGATCATCTTACAATATTGCTATTACTTTAAACATAGTACATTTCACTTTGTATCAGTTCATGTAAGTCCAAGTTTTTTTTTCTTTTTTATGTAATTAATTTATTTTTAGTTTTCAACATCGACTTCCATAAAATTTGAGTTTTAAATTTTCTTTACCATTTTAAATGTTTACCTAGGATGACAAGACAAGAGAAAAAACAGATGATTGTTATATTATCAATATGAACATTTACATCCCAGAAATTGGCAAGTGCCAATAAATCAAGGCTTGATTTATTGTTTTGATTGTTTAGACTTAAGTGAAGGAAAAATTTTAATAATGCGATTAAACTAAAAATTGTTTTTTAAACACCAGCATACCCCTAGGTATATCTATTGATATTTGATATATTAGAAATTAAAGTCTTATTATTATTGTGAAAGTAGTTTTGACCTTGTAGACCCCCTGAAAGGATCCTGGGAATCTCCAGGGGTCCCTGGATAACATTTATAGAGTATGGGGCCTGGAGTCAGGAGGGCCTGAGTTCAAATCCAGCCTCAGATACTTAACACTTACTAGCTGTGTAATCTTGGGCAAGTCACTCAACCCCCTGCCCTTCCCCCTCCAAAAAGAAAAAAAAAAGAACCATCACCCTAAAACATGATGAATATATGTGCAGTCAGTCCTTGATTCCCACTGTAAACGATACCATCAGTTGATTGTACTGTTGTTGCTGTTGTTTGTCATTAGTTCTAGAAGAGGACTATGACCTCAGGGAGGTGATACCATGTGAATGGGATTTAAATGAAGTAGGGCTGTACAAAGCCACCAGCCTCACTTTTTCCTCTAGAGCTATCTGAGTCCAGTGGTGAGATGTATGAGTGGAGCAGCCTCTTTACCTAATAAGAAGACCCTCAGGGTTTCTGGTCAAAACAGAAATACATTCATTATGGAGATTGTACTAGGACACTGACAGAAGGATCTTCTAAACCCTTTGGAGATCAAAAGATTCTCCTCTGGCCAAAGTGATAGAGAGGAAGGAGAGCTGACCAAGGCTAAAACCAAAGCTCTTCTTCCTCACCTCACATCCCAAGTGTTTCTCCCTCAGGAGTCTGCTAGAAAATCATGCTGTACTTTTACTACAATCTCTCAAATGACATCTCTAATTTGACAATTTATAGACTACCCCTGTGAGTGACCAAGTTTTCTCAGCCTATCCAAACACAATTCTAAAGTTCAAAGGATTTTTGCTCTTAGTCTAAAGCCTATCATCAATTGAGCATCTTATCACTTATTTAAGTGGAGTCAGCTAAAACCAGTTTAAATCAATTTAAACTGGCTCAGATCAGCTCAAACAGGCTAAAACTGGTTTAAACTGGCTAAAATTGGTTCAGATCTGTTTAAACCAGCTAAAACCATTTTAAACTGGATAGCTTAAATTGGCTAGAATCAGTTCAAAAAGGTTCAGACCAGTTAAAATTGGTATGATGTTGTGTCCATTTGTTTCATTTGTATATATATATATACACAATATACAATTTTTTGTAACCCCCTTTGGCATTTTCTTGGCAAAGATACTGGGTAGTTTGCCATTTCCTTCTCCAGTTCATTTTACACATGAGGGAACTGAGGCAAACAGGGTTAAGTGACAGTCTCATTCTTTACTAAAGTCATAATTTAGTGTCTCACTAAACAATAGAGGTAACCTTGATTTCTCCAATGCTATGCCAGCTGATGTACCACCAAATTGGAAAGGTTTGTGTAGAGGCTCAGTGACATTCCATACTTCTATCATCTGAGTTAGGTTAAGAAAAGTTAGGAAAGATTGTTCCCCCAGAGTTAGAAAGTTAGGTCATCTGGTAAGATATATACAAAGATACACACACACACACACACACACACACACACACACACACACACACACATACATACATTACACCAAATTGGTCGTATGTGTGTGTGTGTGTTCAGTCATTCTGTCTAATTCAGAAAAGAATGAGGTTCATCAACAGATACCTGTTCTTACTCCATGAGAACACGTTTGCCTACTCATTTCACATTCCCTAATTATGAGAAATGTCAAGTTTCACTCCTTTCTTCTTCTTTTGTACAATATTACATTACTTAGTGCCTAGTTCTTGCTATATGCTACCACACTCCTATAACACTGTGTTGTCTTATCTACTTTCTGGGCAATAATCTGAACTACCTTCTTGCAAGCTGAAATGTGGTTCTAACACTGGTTCCCATCATTCTTCCCCTCCCCCGCTCCCAGTCCATAAAGAGAGTAAATTAAGTCAAGGATTATTTGATATAAGGTTTACAGTCTGATAACTTTCATGTCTTCATTATAGAACCTGAATATGTCATTGAATATCATTCAAAGGAATATTTATCTGGTTCCTATGAATGTCAGCTGTGCAAATGTCAGAATAACTTGAGTAATATGTTCATGCATGTTTTTGGAGGGAAATACAGACTAGCATATCTGGTAATTCAGTTCTAAAGCAACGGTGTCCTTTTGAATGATAATTACTTGAACTGGCAAATATTAACTACTACCACCTGGCTTTTGGAATAGATTTCATATTAAAGAACCAACATATATATATATATATATATATATATATATATATTTTTAAACTACTAAATTAATTCATGTGTTCATGTACTTATTTTTTAGAAAGCACATTACCTTCAATAAGGGAGTACCAAAATGAGGAAATTATAGATTAGAAAAAATATCAAGATATTTTAATATTTGATGGCTGTGTATTTAACCTCAGTTCACTTTTTAGGGAAGTTGCAACAACATTTAATTACATAAATATTTATTACATGGATGACAATTATATTTGCCCCTTTTGGATCCAGGTCCTTATTAAAGAATGTTAGGTCATTTCATTTTATATGTTTATATTTGTAAGAGGTTGATTTCAAGAGATTTCATTTCCTTTTAGGTACTTGACTTGTTTAGGATATGGTACCACCAATACTGGAGGCAGCTACATGACTTGGTGGATAGAATGCTGTGCCTGGAGTCAGGAAGACCTGAGTTCAAATGTAGCCTCAGACATTTACTAGCTATGTGACCCTGGTAAGTCACTCTGTTTGCTTTAATCCACTGGAGAAGGAAATGGCAAACCACTCCAGTATCTTTGCTGAGAAAACCCCATGGACATCATTGGCACAATATGGTCCACAGGTTCATAAAGAGTTAGTTATAGATTTTTGAGCCTAATATGAATAGCCAGGCTTCCCATAATCATGGTTAGCTTAAGGAAAATTAATAAACTTTCTCAAAAAATTTCCTTTATAAAAACAAAAATAGAATCATTTGTTGAAGCAGTTAGACATTAACATCTCTATAAAATCTTATCAAAGGTATGTTGCTAGGGGAAAATAACACATTTAATTTTAACTCATTTGTTGACATTTTTTTTCCTCCTTTAAATTTCACTCAGCTGTACCCTGGTGTAGAGATAAAGCTACTAGAAAAATAGTTTGAGGTTCCTTCCTCATGGCCTCAACTATAAGGAAACACTTCATTATCTCTCGGTCCTCAGAATGATGTTTCAGCAAAGAGTTAAGGCTATTTATTATCCTATCCTATTTATTTATCCTATTCTCCTATTTATTATCCATATGAGTTAAGAACAGGAAATTACTTAATAGAGACAGGATAAGGAAGCCAAATAGTTTCCATATTGCCTTAGTTAGGATTCATAGTGTATTCTATTATTTCTTTGAAGTATTGTAAATTCAAGAATATAGGACAATTTAAAATTTGTTGATATTTGGAATATATTTTGTATTTATAGTTTGAGAATTTGTTATATTTTGGAATTTTAGAATTACTTAAGCTTTGTGACCCTGGGCAAATCACTGAACCTATTTCTGCCTCAGTTTCTTCAACTATAAAATGGTCAGACTCTTTGTGACCCCATTTGGAATTTTCTTGGCAGAGATGCTAGCTTAGAGTGCTTTGCCATTTCCTTCTCCTGCTCATTTTACAGATGAGGAAACTGAAGCAAACAGGGTTAACTGACTTGCCTAGAGTCACACTGCTAGAAAGTATCTAAGGTAACATTTGAACTCAGGTCTTCTTGACTCCAAGCCTGGTGCTCCATCTCTTGAGCTACCTAACTGCTCCTTCCTTTTTTTTTTTTTTTAAATATTTGAAACATTTAATCTTAAGACCTCGAATTTCAGATCCATTTCCTTCCTCCCTTGTCACCCATTCCCTCTGGGGAAATAAGTAATTCAGTGTATGTTGTACATGTCTAGCTATGCAAAACATTATCATAGTAGATATATTATACAAGGCTGCTTATAATTCCCTCCCACTCATCCCACCCCCCACCTGGTCCATTCCCTACATGATCCTGTCCCTCTTCTATAGTGGGTACTTCCAACCTCCCCTCCCCCAAGGATGCCCTCCCATCCATCATCCCTCCTCTCATCCCCCTTCCCCCTATTCTGCTGCAGGTTGAGATATCCCATTTAGTATGTATGTCATTCTCTCCCTGAACCAAATTCAATGAGAATGTGGTTTTGCCTTTTTGCCTTCCTATTCTCCCCTCCCTTGCAACCACTTCCCCTTGCTTCTTCTACATGAGATAGTTTACCCTACCCTGTCTCTCCCCATCTCCTCTTGCCACTTTCCTCTCTCACCTCATAATTTCACCCCTTAAGTATCATCCCTTCCCAACAAATTCAACCTATGCCCTCTATCCATGTATAACTGTAACCATATACACACACATTCACATATGTATTCATATGACCACACACCCTTCTTCCATTATTTTCATAGTGAGAAAGATTTCATCAGTCACAGTTATTGTTTTTCCATATAGGAATGTAAATAGTTCAACTTTGATAAGTTCCTTTTGATTTCTTTTCCCTGATTACCTTCTCAGGCATCTCTTGCTTCTTGTGTCTGGATGTCAAATTTTCTATTCAACTCTGGTTTTTTCCTCAAGAATGCTTGAAAGTCCTCTATTCCACTGAATGACAATATTTTCCCCTGAAACAAAATACTCAGTTTTGCTGGGTAGGTGACCCTTGGGTTCATTCCCAGGTCTTTTGCCCTCTGGAATATCATATTCCATGCCCTTCATCCCTCAGTGTAGAAGCTGCCAGGTCCTGGGCTATTCTGATTGTGTTTCCACAATATTGAAATTGTTTCTTCCTGGCTGCTTGTAGTATTTTCTCCTTGATCTGGGGATTCTGGAACCTGGCTCTAATATTCCTGGGAGTTTTCTTTTTGGGATCTTTTTCAGGAGGTGATCGGTGGATTCTTTCAACCTCTATTTTGCCCTCTGGATCTAAAACATCAGGGCAATTTTCCTTGAGAATTTCTTGAAGGGTGATTTCTAGGTTCTTTCTTTGATCATGGCTTTCAGGTAGTCCAATAATTTTTAAATTGTCTCTCCTGGATCTATTTTCCAGGTCAGTGGTTTTTCCCATGAGATATTTCACATTGCCTTCTAATCTTTCATTTGTTTGGATCTGCTTAACAGCATCTTGATTTCTCATAAAGTCATTAGCTTCCATTTGCTCCAGTCTAACTCTGAAGGAATGAATCTCCTCAGTGAACTTTTGAGATTCTTTTTCCATCTGGCAAATTCGACTTTTTAAGGCATTCTTCTCCTCATTGCCCTTTTGGGCCTCCTTTGCCATTTGAGTTAGTCTATTTTTTAAGGTGTTGTTTTCCTCAATCAGGCTGTTGACCCTCATTTCATACTTTTCCTGCATCCTTCTCATTTCTCTTTCCAATTTTTCCTCCACTTCTCTTATTTGATTTTTAAAGTCCTTCTTAAGGTCCTCTATGGCCTGCAACCCACTCATGTTTTCCCCTGGGGCTTTTGGAGCAGGACTTCTGACCTCACAGTCCTTTTCCCGCTCTATGCCCCCAAAATAGGAGTCTAGGGTTGCATTTTTCTGTTTCCTTTGCCTTGGCATGTTGCCACTTAATTGCTTGACTTTTGGGCTTGTTGCCACACTATGGCTTTGCGACAGATAGGGGAATTTTCGTCCCAAACGTGTGGGAGGGCAACTTCTGTTTTTGGCAAGCTGTAAACCCACCCAGGACTTCCACCCTAGATCACAATCCAGATCCAGGGAGGTTAAAGCAAGAGAGATTACCCCCCAAGACTGATCGCT